>JAIPRL010001037.1:0-100732 GCA_025469235.1 Pemphigus obesinymphae
AATGTTCTTAAAATATAAGGATTACCTAATCAATTAATAGGTAGGTATATATAATATTTAATACATTACATATTTACACCTATTGTGTATATATGTTTAATAGGTAGAGAACAACAATCTATGATGCTCAAAGGAATTATTTATATAATATAAGGAAGATTATCAGTGATTATCAGTGATTATCAGAGATTATCAGTGAATATCAATGATTATCATGATTATTGTGTGATTATCATGATTATCGAAATTTTGTACACTGATTATCATAGTGGTTTACCCCTCGGTAATATCGTTAGAAAATACCAATCCACTCGGTATATACCGTCACAATTGCCGTTCACCGACAGACGTTAAGACAATATTGTCTATTCGTCGTTTTTTTATATATATATATATCTACCGTAACACAAAGTAAACGGTTTAACGAAACGACTTTATTATTTATGTAAAATTAACGGCGGGTAAATAGATACTATAGCGCGTTGGAGATAAATGTAAATGGTCTACAACTATATTCAATCCCATAACACCACAACCGATGTCAATACGACGATTCGTGTTCTTTTTGTATGGTTGGCGATATATAAAAGAGACGAATTTGGAATTTTTTTCATTTGCGCACAACAACTTTTGTGTTGAACATCCATTTAAGTAGGTAGAATTTGTTTAAAGTAATTTTTGGATGGACAAACTATGTAATATGATCCTATAAGACCTAAATCCAATGTTTAACGATAGTAACAGCTGTTTTAAGTTTAAAAAATAAAATCTAAACTATAAGTCGTACATTTTGAGCATAGGAACATGATGATTAATATAAAAAAATTACTCGAAAAAAATTACAAATTGATGGTGTTACAAAAAAAATCTTCAATAATTCGTTCACTTACGAATTTTGAATCCCATTGTTTATACAAGGAAATTAGCTACGTATTATTTTATAATTGAAAATCATACTGCATGATATGTGCATGTCTAAATAGGCCAACATTTTATAAAAAAAAAAATATATATATCAAAAGTTCATTTTTATGTCATCTATTACATAAAAAAATAAAACACGATTCAAATTCATAATTAATAAATTACGAGTACTTAGTAGGTACATAATTATATTATATATAGATATTATAGATATTTATAATAAAAAAAATATATATATTATAAAAATAATAATATATATTATGTATATCTATAAGAAAAATAAATACATTGCAGTATAAAAATAATATATAAAAATGTAAATGTTCCCAAAGTATTCAAAAACAGATTATGGGTTTATTATAATCGGAGTTTAAAATCGGTATCGTTATCACCTATATACCGGTTAAAATCTTTAAAAAATCGAAATCGAAATTAAAAGAAAAACCGAAAAATGAATAACGGTATTGAAATTTAAAATCGAAATCCAAATATATAATGTGTAGCTGTATACCGAGTCCAAAATGAAACTAAATAAAAATATAATTAAAAAAATAAATAATAGTTACAAAGGTGCGTTACCCTGGCACACAATGTTGAAATTTTGAGTTAAAAATACTTAAGTATTATGTTAATTATTACGAAAAAATTATTATAACCACGTGACCTCGTAAACCATTTGTTGATTAGCATGCTAAATCTAAAGAATCGAAAAAACCAACTTACAACCATTTCATATTAGGTATTATTTCTAACTTTGTCAACTTTTGATACAGAATAATGGTTTGTGTATCAAAATGACTTGATTGTAGAAAAAACCAAGTATTGTTTTGGCACCCGCAAATATAGGGTGAAAAATTTTCCAAAATGTATATTTAAATACCTATTTAAGTAAATACCTCCAACTTTTAAACTATAGTTACTTTACCAAAACACATGATTTAAATTCGATGTTATTGGAGAAACTATTTCGAGTTACCTTATAATTGGAATACAATAAACACAATAAATAATGTGTGCTTAAAATAAAATAATAAAAATCAATGAATACTATATCAAGTAAACACAAGAAATAATGCAATTTCTATACTGTCAAGTAGCCAGTAGGAAAGTAACTCTAATCATGGTCCATTAAAGAGCGTAGGTGTACAAAACTTTTTCAAAACTCAAATAGTAAACCTCCACAAGCAAAATGAAAATTTTAAAACATGAATCAAGATTATCTAAAGATAATTAAATAAAAAGTCTAATAAATAAATAATTGATAAAAATAAAATCTGTATTGAAAGTCAAAATTGAAACTATATGTTATTTAAAATTAAAAATATAAAATACCGGTGCACAAAGTCAAAACAAAAAACCAATTTTTAAAACCGGTATTTCAAATTGAAACAGAAAATGTAAAATACTGGTATTTACGTTGTTATACCTGTTTAGAGTTTAATATATGTTTTCGTCGACCTCAGTCAAATTCGATTTGCAAAAAAAAAAAAAAAATATATCGAAAGAACCAAATCCTACTAGTATACTTTTGCGGCGTGTCAATACCCGTACATAATACCTATAACGTAAGTGCTCTCACGTATAGTATAAATTATATTAATGCCACTGGGAATTATATCAATCGGACGATATATTCGATATACGTCATGTACATAATGATAAAATATTAAGCTTACAGAGTGAATAAAAACACTCTTGACGACTAACGGGAAGAGAGTATGGAATGTGTTAAGTATAAAAAGACTTAATCCAAAAAAAATAAATAAATAAAATACGATTTACATTCAATACACTCGTACGCCAAGTGTAGGTTTTTTTTTTCGAACGGGTAGACCTAACGTCGTTGACGTCTTGTAAAACCTCAGCAGAAAGTGACTATATGCATAATATGGTATATAGTACAGGTACATTATATATATCATATATAGTATTCTAAAATTATATCGAAATTAAATTTAAAAAAAAATAGAAAGAAAAAGTTACTCAGTCCGGGTGGTAGCACTTCGTTAGGGGTGTGGGATACAGATGATGGGTATATTGAATTTGAAAGCAATGATAATTAACCATTTCATTGGATAAACCGATTCTGAGTATATAACATGAATATTACTAGAAGCATTAGTTGTATTATAGCTAATAAAAAAATACGACGTCAATATATGCATAGTGCTAAAGCAAATATTTGGAATGAATTTCAGTTTTCTGCCATTTTAGTTTTCCGTTTTATAAAAATATTTAGTCTTTTTTAATAGTTATGAATATTATATATCTGATATTGCCTATACTCGTATAATCGGTAACTATGACTATAGTTTATGTGTTTCTTTTTAATTTATAACAACTTTTCTTAACAATTCCTTTATAATAGGTAGTTTTTCTTTACAAATTTGAAAACTATACAAAAAAATCAATAAAAATGACCTCTATAAAGTACCAATTAGAACCTATCAATAATCTCTATACCTAATACATATTATTATTATTAGCTCTTACTTTACTCCTTTTTTAAAAAATGTGTATACATTCATAAAAAAAAAAATTAAACAAAAAATCACACCTTTGTAAAACGAATACAAAACTTCTAATCCTAAAAATAGGAAGTTGATATGAACTCTAATATTTTTAAGTACCGGTGCATGTACGTACCAGTACAAATGTATGGACATACATTTCAAACGAATTATTTTTAAAAATAACGTAATATTTTTTAATTTTTTTTCTGAGTTATATAATAATTTTAAATCTATAAACATAATTCTTAGAAATACGACAAATTCGATGGTCCATATCACTAAAAATAGTTCATGCAAATAATGATATTATTGTATACTACAGAAAAATTTTATTTTAGTATTTAATCAGCTTTAAGGGACTGGTGAACAGATTGAATTATTATATAACAATTATATAAGGCATATTCTATTAATGTAATATTTTTATCATCAGTATCAACTTTATCACCTTTTTTTTCTTTTATATTACAACGGAAACAATAATTAACTATATATTTGTTTTAAAAAGAAGACGCGTTTTTTACTTTAATGTAATCATTCAAAAAAAAAAAATAAATAAAATGATAACAACATTTTTTTCTTTCAAAATAGAGTAAGAGGTTGAAATTACTGATAAAACGTTTTGAAAATTGTATCTATATTTTTTTATACGTTGTTTAGTATTTTGAATATCCTCAAAAAAATATATAATGTGTGCTTGGCCCCATTCTGCAATTGATTTATGTTCGATATATTTCAATAGGTTTACCAATATGGGAAAAAATTATGCGGCGGAGGGGCTATACAACTACTCTAAATCCTATTACATAAAGACACACTCAAAGGCTCGGGGTCTTAAAAAGGTCCCCCTGAGAATTGTCAACATAATGTTCTTGGCTCTTTTTGGATATAGTTTTAAACTCGGTTTAACGTATAATAATATCGTATATTATACAGGATTGGCTACGAACGTTGATCTGCAGTTTATCTACGAGTATATTATTATAATCACTAAATAAATTATCGCTATCGTGCGAATCCGAAATGACAAACACGTCGTATCATCGCCGTCACCTCCAAGTCGGATAACATACTTACATAATTTATGATATAAATAGAGAGTTTCTGCTACCCCGTTAAACGTTACGAGAACGAAAACGAGAAACTTGTCGTACACTAGCTGATTTTCGTATACGAGAACCAAAACACCAAAGTATAGTTTCTGCTACCCGTATACGAGAAACGTAAACATATGTTAAATTTTGTTATCACAAAACGTACTGTCGTAATATTTTAGTACTGTCTGTAAACCGTTTTATTCGTTCTACTGTTCTAGTAGGTAATATACGAGGTAATATACTTGTCTACGATTAAATTTTTTTTATTTTTTATTTAAATACGTCATAAACGATTTTTGTTTTGATTCGTTGTGCGATATTGTTGTTTTGATAATATATTATAAGTAAAGACCGGATTTTATTTCATTGAAACCACACAAAAATTGCATATTAAAATTGTATAATTGCGCCAAAAAATACGTAAAAATTGCATAGTAAATTGCACTATAAAAATGCAAAAGTTATATAAAAAATTAGATAAATGTTAATTTTTTTAATTAAAATTGACAATTAGAAACTCTTATATAACAATAAAATAATATCGGGCCATGTGTACAGATTTCAACAAAAAAAAAAAAAAAATAATAATAATAAACCATACTTATCGTATATAGAAGGTATTATATAGCCGTATATTTAATTCATATATACAATTTCAACAGTATACGTCATGTACTTACACAATATTGTTAACAACACGTTAGAAAAAAAAAACAAGTCTTTTTCTTTTAGAGTTGTTTTTTATGTTTTTTTTTTTTTTTTTAACCATACAATCGTATCCATTGATGTATGTGTCAAACCCACGTAAACATACACACACATATACACATATTGACATAAATACACACACACATAGTGATATTATAACAGAGTATACGATCATTAGTAAAATCTAATACAAAAGATACGTATACACATACTGAGACAAAAAAAAAAAAAATGCATATATGCAATATATTTAAAATTTATCCAGAAAGTAAAACTCGATGTTATCATAGTAATAATATATAATTTTTAATGTCAGTAAGGTCAGAAAATACATTTGAAAACCAACCAATAAACTATTTATCTAACAAATTTTGTTATATAATATTTTATAACATAACATTTTGAAATATAATTCGGCCAACTTCGCCGCTAATAGAGCAAATTATGTAAAAAAAAAAAACCAACAAACAAATCTATATAATATGGACTTGTTGGATATTGTTGGTGAATTTTCCAAATGTTTTGGACTTTAGTTGATTTTAAACATTTTTTTTATAAAATTACACTACATTAATTTGTAATGTTTTAAGAACATATTAACAATACGGCGCACCCTAAAAATATCTCACATTCTTTAAATATTCTCTCACACTAAAAATATCTCACATGTTAAACATATTTGGTCTAACGTTTTCAATTACAAAATATTATTATCGATTGTTTAGTTTTTCAATATTATTATGTTTATGAACCAAATCATACATACTTAAATTGAATTTCTGTATTTATACAACCTAGAGCATATACGAAACATAAACAAATATTAAATACAAAAGTATCTATTAAATTATTATTTCATAAACAACACTAGGGGCAATTATAGTTTTAAAAATGCGGTTTGTATGAATGGAAGCATTTCGCTCGTTAGGTAGGATTCTTGTGGTGGATACATTGAATACTAAAGCAATTTATTTTAACTCACTTACTTTAATAAATCGTTTCTAAGCAAAGATCCTTTTGTATTATTTTCAAATGTAATTAAATTAAATTAAATTAAATGTTTTTTTATATACAGACAAAACTACTGAATAATCGAAAATTTAAATTTTTAAAGTACCAACTACAATAAATTTACTATCGACCACCAGAAAGATGTTAATATCCTTCTATCCAAAATGTGAATACATGCGTATAAGCAATACACTAAAGAACGAATTTTCTATCAGAAAAGTTTAGACATGATAACTTTTATTTTACTGAAAATAAATTGATTGTAGTATTATTTTCTTTTTAGTTGCTATCATTTCTATTTTTTCGGAATGTTAATTAAGAATTATTAATATTGGTTATTCTTAATTTTGAATTTTATAGTCTTCCGTCTATTTAATCAATTTACATTACCTACACTGTTGAAACTAAAAATTAAAAATATTTATTATATCTTCTATGTAAGGATATTAAATATTAGGATAAACTAGATTAAGTGCAATACTCACCGGATGCAAATCCTTGTTAGTTTAATTTCTTTTAAGTGTGTGTGTTTGTTTGTAAGTGAAACTATTTTTGAGTGTGACACCTTGTAAGGATAACTTATATTGAGTGCAACTACTTTTGAGTACCTACAACATATTTTAAGTGCAATATTCGAGTACTTCGATTTATGTAAGTTATTTGGAAGATAATATCTTATATATAAAATGCTAATTTTTTTTAATTAATTTTAAAAATATTCCAACTACGACGGCGATTTTGTGCAATTTCCTCCCCCCCATTTTTAATTACTATTTTGTATTAAGGTGCATCCACATCTGAGAAAATTCGTATATTTTGTATTTGAAATGCGTTTCTTTTCTACCGATCGTTCCCGTCCGACTGGGACGCGTACCTATATAATATTATCTGTCGATATACAAAAGGGTGTCGTACGAGTTATTTAAATAGTTTAAATACCAAAAATGTTGACCATTTTATTAACGATTCTGTTACTTAATGGAAAAGGGAATGAACTTTCAATGTGGAGATGCCGGTTCGAATCCCACTCTGCCTATTTTTTTTTTATCTGATATCCGAAATCGTAATATATTTTTTTCATTTTTTTTTCCATTTGTTTGAATTAAATTTTGTACCTACCTACCTATTTTACCAAATTAATTTATGCGTTATATGATACCCTATGACCAGTTCGTATTAAGTCTGTTCCGCTGATTCATAGAAAAGGTAGATACTATACTACCTATACTATAGTTTTTATACTTCATAGTAATGAATCGTAGGAAAATCGTAGGACTTCCATATTATTTTCACGATTTGAATTAAACATATTGATATATTCGGACAAACTTTTATCATATGTACGATGTTTAATCGGATTTTCGAACCATATCGACCTAACGAAAATAATTATATAAAATTCAAGAACGAAAATTTCGAACGACTTCTTATATGCACTATACCTATTATATTATACTTTATTTTATTTTATACCAATGTTATATTTAACGGTAAATATTTTTTTAAATTTTGATCAAATTTATATTGAAGTTGAGTAAAATCTGTTACAATCACACGAAAACCGAGTGCAGCGAGGTTCGAGTTCTTATAAAAATCCGAAAATAGTTACTGTTCGATCAATTTTCGGATTACTTATTTTGCCAACCTATTCGCCGGAAACACTTTAAGAGTGAACGACTATCTTCTAGAAAGCGAAAGCCAGTGTCCGTCGTAGTTGGAATATTTTTAAAATTAATTAATTAACAATATCATTTCCGATAAAATACATAAACCGATGTGTACGAATTGCAAAAGTAATTTTACTAATGAGGCGTTGTACTCAATAAAAGTTAAACTTACAAGGTATCACAGTTTAATCGGAGTTTCAAATTCAAGTTTTCGCACTCAAAAGGTGTTGAAATTACAAATTGTCTCACATAAAAATAGTTGTACTTAGAAGAAATTGCATCCGGCATGTTTTGCACTTAAGCTAGTTGTTAAATAATTCATTAAAAAACACTCCACCATTTTCGGTAAACGGCCTTTGCTTTCTACTAGATTATCTTTCACCCCTAAAGCGTTTCCGATGAATAGATTGACAAAGTAGGTAATACGAAAATTAATCAAACTTACTATTCTTGGATTTATTATAAAATTAAAATTTAGTTGGGTGTTCCCTTAATCTAACTTAACCGGAGATATCACTCGCAATTAAAGTCGCACGTTATTTTATCCTCGATACCCTTAACAGTTGATCACTATACATAAGTAGATGCATTTAGTTTGATCACATAGTTAATATTATATAATAAATTTATTGGAAAAAAATTGCACGTGCAATAAATAAGATAATACACGTGTACAAGTTAAATTAATTCACGGATTCACGCGAAGTTAATTACATGTGAATTGGAGTCCTCTACTTTTCGCCAAGTTTGATCAAGTTAGATCGATTTAATTTCAAGGTTTTTTTTATAAAATTTGACATAATATAAACACTATTGTTTTCATCCTTTCCAGAAATTCCAATTTTTTGTGTTTTTTCAGAAAAAAAAAATTTTATAGGACTTTCTTAACTCTATCAAATATATCATATTATTATATTTTTTCTTGTGTTAAATTTCGGAAACAAAAAATTTCCCTTAAAGTTATTTTAACATACCTACGATAAATCATTGTTTTAAAAATGATTTATGAACATTGTGTTTCATTTGGCGTCTGGCTAATAATTATTATTTCGTAGAGCCTTAACAATAATAATGTATAATATAAGAATATCTGATCGTGTATACCCAAGTATGGATATACGGTATATTGTAAGTGTTTTGTACCAAGTGTGAACAGATTCGATGCCAATCTAAACACTTTTTTCGAATTATTAATATAATATTTCGATTGAAAGTAGTTGGGTAAAAGTAGGTGTTTTAACAATAAAATTTAGGATATTATTTTTTCAATTTATACGTGCTAAATTTATTTATTTTTCCATAAAATCAAAAATGATTCAAAATAATTCCAATGTGTGGACAATATGTACTTTCTATTTCAATGTTATTGATATTAAAACAAATATGTATTCATAAAACGTTCAAACCATAAATCTTAATATTTATTTAATATCTAAGTATATAATACATATATTATATATAGAGAGATTTATATTGTGAAGATTTGAAGTTGAAAATTAATTTGAATTCGATTAGTTTTGTATCATGTATATAAATTAGTAATATTTACCATAACATAACACGTCTATTATCTCTTAAATAATAGACATTTTAAATTCTAAAAGTGATTTTATTTTTAAATACCAAATACGTAATATTAGTTTTAAATAAGTGCTAGAGAGAAAAGTATTTCTACCAATTTACTTAATGTTAATATTTTGGGTTAAATTCTATCAAGTTCTTTTAGACTCTAGATGAACTAAAACACGTACAAATATATATTGTTGTGTAAAAAAAAAAGTTGATTATATTTTACGGTCTTACACATTTTCTATGTTTTCTATTCTGTATACTTCATTCATTTAAATATACTTATTATTTACATAATACTTGCATTTGTTTTTTCGTTTTCGTTTCATTGAGAGCAACGCCCATTAGGCAAATTGCTGTGACAAGACACAAATTTCAAATTCAAAATAAGTTAGATTCAAGTTGCTATTTAAAAAAAATAAATAAATAAATAAAAATAGATTATCTTTGTAGGAAATAAATGTATAGTACATATTATATTGTTCGAATTTCAAAATGATTTTTATATTTTGATAAAAATAAACAAAATCTGAAAGTTTACGTAATTTTAAGATTATCACATCAGGTTTCCGCTCTCTATAAACGTAAAGAAAACTTTTTTAATAATTTTCATCATCATTATTATAAGGATTTACTAAGGAAGTACTTAATAATTCCGAGGATATGGTAATTTTGAAATTTTATATTTATATTTTGTTTTATTTTTATTATATGTATTTTGTTATATTTATTTTAATATTACATAAGTGTAATTCATAATAATTAAATTTAATAATCAGTTATATTTTATTATTTTTCATGAAATTTATTAAACAATATATATTCACGTATATACAATATACCTCTATATTAAAAATTGAAAATACAATTTATAACAATTATTAATTAATATCGATATAAATTATATTTAAATTTAAAATAACTTAATTGTTTATTATGTTAATTATATTAAAAAAATCTTAAATTTAAAAATAAAAATGTTGTGAAGTTTAAAATAATTGAAATGTACAGAATTTTAAGCGTCAAGTTTTCAACTAGTTAATTTTTATGTCGTAAGCCTCATATTTAACTAAAGTTCCTAAGTTATTTTAAGACTACTAGTATTAAAAGCTAATATAATGGATTATTCTGCGTTGTTTTTACTGCTTATCAAAATATATACTATTAGTAATTCGAACTTATATATTCCGAGCAACAAGTATAAAAGTTAATAACAATAATATTGGTCTTATACTAGATATATTTTTTTGATAAAATTGAATTGAAACAATTTTTCCAATGAAAATTAACAAAACTTTTTAGTAAGTTTTAAAAAAACCTTGTTAAAAAAAATGAAAATTTAAAACAAAATGATGAGTTTTATAAAATTATTTCCCCATCAAAAACTGGCATTATCTGTATATATTTTCATTTCAAGACGATAATAATAATAATATCATATAGATAACTATTTTAACAGTTTCGTAAAATGATTCGCAATTTTGTCCTCCTTTTATAATAAATAACACATTTTATTCGACAATAAAGCTGTTGACTCTTTAGTTAACCTTTTATTTTTTGGTATCATTACTTTAAAAGATATTGTATTATAAACAACAACAAAATAACAATAAAGAATACAATATAATATAATGCGTTTTTATTGAGCAGGAGTTACAACCTTATAATTGTATTATTTTTCAATCAAAAATGCAGGTCGTAATTTGCAGTAATATACTGCTTTTTATAAATGAAATTAACTTAAGGAAAGGTCGAAAGGGAAACAATTTAGAAGTATTTTATTCTTAAAGTTATCACATAAATACAATATTATGAAATACTTATTAACAATATTTACTTTACACGCATTTATAATTGAAGATGATGCTTTTTTAATCGAGTAAAAAGTTGAAATCAATTAATTTTTAATTTTCAACTGTATTATTGTAAAAATACTGGTACATTTTAGAAATTAGTATAAATGTAATATTTAAAACACTGTATATTAGTAGTATAACAAAAACGTATTAATAAAAAAAAAAAAAAATGTTACGGATAAATTTTATATATTATTTATTCTATTCTATATATTTCAAAGACTATAATCACAATATAGTGGATAACTAAGTATAAAATTTAGTTGGTTTAAATTCAAATATTTCTATCGGTGATATATTTAAATTATTAAGTATAGTATTTTTAAAATGTATTAATTCTTTTTTTTTACTTTTATGTTTAGCTTTTAATATGAATCTAGTAGTAACCTAACTAACAGCAAAAAAAGTGAAAAATACGTTGTCTTTATACATTATGTAGGTATTATTTTATAGATGTAAAATCATGGTTTTAGGGAACTTTTGATTTGTAAAATAAATAAATAACATTTTCAATATTATAATATGTATTTTTTTAAAATTTTTTTTTCCAAATACTATATAATATACCTAATATTATGATGTCAACATTTTTTCAAAACATGATATTAAGAATTGCACAGTTAATTTTTATCTTTCAGATCGAAATTGATTCCAATACATAAATAAAACACTATTTTGTTGTGTATTTTTTTCTTTTTCGCTGATTAGGGTAGCATTAAAAACATAAACATAAATTAATAGTTTTACATCCTCTTATATCCCAAACTCTAATATGCTCAGGCTTACAACTACACATATTAGGGGAGTCGAATATGGTACTGATAGCTACGACAAGCATAGCTACCAAATTATTGAACGGGTGTGGTAATTATGGTCAGTTTACACAGGAGATCAGACGACATCAGCGAGAAAAAGCTCGTCAGCTAAGTCATTTGCTACATGGGAGTCAAACCGGAGATCCCGTGCTTCGAAAAGCGTGTTTTGACAACTCAAACAAAATCAACTTTTCTCCCAAATTTGATTAAAACACCATTTTATTTTAAGTAAGATTTTTGCTATAAAACTTTCCCGAAAGTTCATTATGGGTAGATGCCAATACCCTTCTTTTAATCGTTAATTAACCCAGTTTCATTTTTCCAATAAATACAGCCCCCCCCAAAAAAAAAAAAAAATAATAAATATAAAACTTCAATTGTATAATGTTCACTTAAGAAATATATTCATAACGACCTGGTAATTTTAAGTATTAAATTTTAAATTTTAAAACAAAACTATTTACCAGCACTTAGTTCGTACGTAGTGAAAAAAAATAAAAAGATATGTGATATACCAGATTTTGTGCCTCTCTCTTGAAAAGAACACAATTTCACAAGAATTTTATTTGTTAGGATATAGTGTTTTAGATAATTTTTGGAGCAAATTTCATTACATAATTGTGTATTTTAGGGAATAATTTAATTTAATTTTTTTTTTTAAGAATCAACATAAATTAGAAAACTAAATTGGGAATACTATCATGTAATTTTTTAATACTTACAGAAGAAAATTTTCGATTTTCCAAAAGATTATAGCAAATATATTTTAAATAATCTCCATTATTGTGTTCTGGTCAATGATAAAAAATACGTATACGAACTCTATGGATTCACGAACCAGGATATTTCCCTTTTGATTTAGACTATTGACATACTTTATAATTGGACTTTAGTCTTACATAAAATGATGGAAATGAAGTAGTTGATTAATTTTCCTATATGACGTGACCAAGTACATTGCATTTGTTTATGTTTTTTTTGTTTTTTATAAAAGATTCGCGTGAATGACGGTGTTGAAAAGATTCGTATTTTTAAATAATACAAAACATATTATTTTTAGAAAAAAAAAAATTGGAACAACTCGTTTAAAATGAACCAATCCTGATGTTATAAATATAACAATTGTAAGACGCCGTTGTACTTATAATTATTATTGTAAACATGGATTTGTGTTGAAAACGCCATATTGAAAATCGCCATTGTCAACAAGTCAATGGGAAAATAATACTTTTAGTTTCTGTTCATTATAATATAATATTATATAATATTAATAATAAATAAAATTATAATATTTTTAATAATATATAATATTAAAATATACTAAATAAAGACATATCTAAGGTTTTACATACGCCATGAATTATTAATTTAATCCTACCACAAGAGAAATAAGAATTACAAAAAAATAATCAAGATTTATCTAATAATAATAATAAAAATAAAAATCTAATAAATAAAATACGAAAATAAAAATAAAAGTTTTTATTGAAAGTCAAAATTGAAACTATGTTATTTAAAATCAAAAATATAAAATACCAGTATATAAAGTAATAATCGAAAACAAAATTTTATGAAATCGGTATTTCAAATTGAAATCGAAAATATAAAAACCTGTATACAAAGTCAAAACCGAAAACTAAATTTTTGGTAACTGGTATTTCAAATCAAAATCGTAAAAAACATAATATCGGTGATTGAAATCAAAATCAAAACCAAAATATTTTTTACCACTTTAAGCCCTATATTAGACATTTAAAAAAATATAATTTAGAAATAGAAGATCAAACTAAAATCTAATATATCTTTTAATAATATGACTGTCCTGCTTATCACAGATTGAAACTGAATTAAAGAAACCCGTTATGGATTAATGAAGAAAAAGTAACGAAATTGAAAATTAAAGTTTAATCCAAATTAATCTTATTAACCCTTTATTATTATAATTCACTGCAGCACTTAATATATATAGTGTATAGTATTAACCCTTCCAGTGCTACATAGATTTTGCATTAAATAGAATGCATACAATTTATAATTTTGTTTCGAAATTTTATATACTAAAACATTTTTGAAATCATTCAAAATCATTTATTGAAGACAGAAATATTTAAAAAAAAAGTCAATATTGACCAAGATACTTAATTTCATATTAAATTTTTATAGCCATTGGTTTCTAAAATGTCACGATTGTTGGATAACTGTTAAAGATGAAATAAATTTATTTGTCAAAGACTTCGCCTTCAGACATTAATAATAAATATTGTAATAATTTTGCACAAAATATGATTATAAAAATCAAAATAAACACGAAACGTAAATTTTGCATTCAGTTATTATATCACAAATATTTAGGTTATTGAGAATCCATGACAAGAGCAAAAATGAAAATATTGATTTACACCATGGAAAAAATTGTAATTGAATTTTTTTTCAATAAGTTCGAAATTTAATTATCTATAGGTGTATCGGATGGTTTAATATGCTTAGGACGAATAGATAACGTTTTATATACCCAGCCGAATATACTCGTTCACTGACTGTGAGTGCGCCATTTTTCTGACGAGTTACTCGTCCATAGCAATCAAAAGGTTAATTATTAAAATGAAAACAGTAAAAGAATCCAACTTATATGGCGAGCAAAAAAACGTTATTCCGGTGTTAATGTTTTCAGTAAATTGTGTAGCCCATCTCAAAAAGTTCAGAGAGAAAACAAAGGAGGAGAAGAAGAAAAATTGTTGGTCATTAAAAGTATTTTTTTAAACACCAATTTTCCAAATAAAAAAATTGTCTTTAAAGTCAATAAAATAATATGTTTACAATAATATATTCTGTCAATATATCAAGACCATTTTTTTTTCCATAACTTATATTTTGATTTTAAATAATTGACTATATTATACGTTTAAAATATAGAACGAACTTCAATTTTTTTATTGACTTTTTGCGTACAAACTAATTGAATTATGAACAATGAAAATCCGTTTCCATTGTGAACGCACGATAATAGTTTGCGCACATTTCCACATATATTCTTCCTGCGTCATTCATTAGACTTATTTGATTAATCATAATTTTGGCGTCATGGATAGATATGGGTTTGAAAATGTCGCTATAATTTTCAGTTATGTATCATTTTTACAAACGAATCCAATCAAATTTCAAAAATATACAAAAATAAGTATTTGTTAAATATTATATAGATACATTTTAAGATTTTTTGAGCATAAAGTACAAAAATTTGGGTATAGAAATAAATTTACCAAAATAATATCTATGTTTTAATATTATATGATCAAATTTATTTTAAATTTTCTCCATATTTCTTCCATATGAGTTTTATTTTATTTTATTTTAAACATGGAGAATTCACTTTAAAATAGGTTTCGTTTATAATTTTAAATTCCCAACAAAGAGTTGGTTTTATGGTTTTTTTTTTTATGTCTTTATCATTTTTTTTTTTGGAATAGCACTTGTTGTAGAGTTTTAGTTTAAGAGTATAAAGAGTTGTTTTAAAAACAAATTGGTTCATATTAATAATTTAATAAAAAGGTTTAATTAGTCATCATCAATTCGACCTATTCGTTTAACACGTATGGAGTAACTACTAACTACTGAATATAATCTCAAATAAACGGGTTAAAGTTATTATTTCCTCGTAATTCCGAAAATAATGTGGTTAAAAATTAAATAAGTATTCAAAGTAGGTATGCGTTTTATACATTGTGTATTCTACTATATTATGTATTTGTATAGGTACTTATAAAAGTTCATTATATCCACCAGATTAGAAGTATTTTGTTAAATTGAGCAAAGTGTTTCCACACCCTGCTGCAGATCGGTTATATTTTAAAAAAAGTAGGTACATATTATATAATATTTTATTTTAAATTTCTACAGTTTAATTTGCTGTAATTTTTGATGGGTCAAACTCTAAATTTCATTATTTGTGATTTTTCTAATTTATTTGTTATTTATCGAAAATTAACAGAGAACTTAACTAAAAAAATTCATGAACATTTTTATGTACGTAATTCATTGCACAATAAGTTGTAATAAATTATTATGTATCAGTAAATGTATTACAACATGATCATATCGATGAAATCGAGAAAATGACCTGACAAAATTTTCTGAATATCAATCCATTTATTTTATCACTATTTTAGACGATATAATTTATAATTTTATTTCGATATAACTATATACACTGAATGTAAAATGAACCAAGCTTTAAAATTTAATTTAAACAAAATTAATATAATATAATAATATAGACACTATACATTAAACAGTGGCCCAGCTAATAATTATTAGAACGAAAATCGGAGTTTAAAAATATTAATTGCGGCCAACATCCTTGGTCCCTGATGATATTACAATATATATGAGTGAATCATCGCAGGTCAACCATAGATGTATAATACTATAAAACAATATCTTTATTAAATTATTGTGTTTAATTTATTTTTCTTAGTTTCTCGTAAAGATGGCGCGTGAGTGTTAGGTTAGAAAAACCGTGAAAATATTAAAATCGGTTTTAACTACTTAGGGACAAATATATATAGGTACTATGACCTAAATAAGCTGTTCGAAACTACAATTGTGCATTATTGTATAATTTTTAACCTGGAAAATGTTAAGAAAAAAAAAATTGTGATATTTATCTTTACATGGACAAGAATGTACACGTGTATCCGTCATGTTATATTATTGTATTAAAGTTTACATGCATAAAATAAAATGGTTTTTGAATACCTTATTCATTTTTGGGGTTTTCGTTAAGTATATGTTTAAGAAAGTATTGTTGTATTTTTTGTTTGTTTTTTTTTTTAACCCTGGTAATCTTTATTCATTCACGTCTTCTTTTGTTGTTTTCTAGACATTATTATAATACCGGTCTGCAAATAGAATTATATAAGATATTCGGAACGAACGCAAATTTATTCAAATATATATAATATTATCGCGCATCACGTTAAAATAATATAATGTACATAATAATGGCGTTTTCGTAAAACGTTATTATAATCGATGAATACAAATATGCGTATTTGAAATAAATTATATGAATACATGTTTTTTTTTTCTTTTCTTTTTTATAATATTTTAGGGCAAAAACAAACTATAAAGTCGACGTCGATGATTTTGATATTTTTTCTCAAGAAGCCATTTGTTTCTATAAATTTAATATCAATATATTATATTTCTAAAACGGTTTCATTATATAACATTATGTCAAACTCTCGACGTTTGTATATATTATATAAGTATTATATTTTTGAAAATATTTAGAGAGATGCAGTGTAAAAAGTACGTTCTACAGTAAAATATCAAAAACACATTATCAATATTTTCGAGGGAATGTATAAATATGTTGGAGCCTTTTTCTTTAATATTCATATTCCAATCATATAAACGACCTCTGTGTGTTTACTGATAAAAAAAAAAAAGTTTCTTTGAAAATGTATTGTCAGCCGTTATTGCTGACTGGATTTGGAACAGATTTTCCTGTTAATCCCGCCAAAATCGGTTATTATAATATTTGGTTTTTGTTAATTTTTTTTTTCGTAAAACTACGGTAACCGGGACCGTATAAGGATTACAACCCTGATTTGGAATATTCTAACCAAAACAAAATATTTTGTTTTTAGTAATCGTTTGAAAATTTTCTTGTAGGTACACAGGTCAATACTTTCACCGTTATGAAATTTCGATACCTAGACTGATATTTAATCCGTGCAAAATCGTGTATAGGTCAAGTTGCCACCAAGGGTCTAATAAATGGTTAATGCCGCCGAGAAATAATAATAACATTGTCGACGATATATTCACCTAACCTATAATAACGTTACGTATAATAATATTTGCTACAAGTGTATGATATATTATTTATTGTTATTAATATACGACGGTCATGTATTTTGAAACGAGAAGCAGTATATCATATTGATGTATGCTTACGGGGTTATATATGAGTATATTACATACCCATTGGAAAGGGTACTGACGAGGGAGGATATGATAGTGTATGTTCGGGGAAGAGGCTACAGAGTGCTTCGGGTTTTAACCACAAAACTTAATTTGTATTTTTTCAAAATCCAAATTTTGTAGTGAGGTAATTGTACTTCCTGTATCTAATATTGAGTTATATTCAATATGTATTTTACTACACACTATTTATCGACCTCAAACCCCTATAATTTTTTTTATGAGTAACACGTTTGTATTTTTGTTTTCAATAATTAATTAATTTTAATTTCCAAGGGAAATAATTCCTCTGATCTCAAAATTCCGACATTGACAAAATACCAGCTAGCTTCCATCAGTTGACCACAATGAATGCATATTTTCGACTACGGTTTACGGTTTACATCCCGGACACGCTGTATATGGTGGAATATCTATGTGAACACAGGTGGGGGTATAGTGGAAGGTAATATCGTGGATATATCGGTTGTGGTAACTGATAAAGAGGATTGAATTGCGGACGGACACGTCATAGGGATGGCGAGGATATGTAACAGTAGGCTTAAAGAGTACGAGCGAGACGATATAATGGCTCTCCCATCTCGAGATCAATAACGTTTTCAGGCTCAGGATAATATATAATTTTTATTTATACAACTCAATGAATAACCTCCGCGGGGTTAACAGTACGGTGTACCTACTGTGGAATCGTACATAAACCTCGTATTTGTTTTTCAAGCTAAACACACAGTTTTCATGTTCTACAAACAGTGAATCACGAAACGAAAATTGAAACTATTGTATTATCGAGTAAAATTCTTCCTAAAATACACAAAATATATTGTGTGCGAAATCGCGAAATTTTTTTCCATATTATCATAATTGAAGTGTTTGCAATATATTATACGTCCTATACATAATTTTAACGATGTTTTTTGTTTGTTTTTCAGGTGAGTACACTGAGTTTTTTTAATTTTCCTGGAAACGACATCCTGAGTACGATCAGAACATCATCAACATTTTCCAACTGCATCGTTCTGTCGATTAGACTACCAGCTACAGGGTAGTCGCCTTAAAATGTGGTTTGACCTTGAAGTTATTAGCACAAAGATAAAACTAATGGCACCTGTTTTTAAAATTATCATAAATATCATAGTTTATATTTATAATTATCAATAGTTTACCAAAAGAAGGTTATTAAAAACCCCCTATTTTTTCAAAAATACTCTGAATACTACATTTTATTGTTAATTATAGAAATTATGACTTTCCTTTCACAGTTACCAAAAATATATTCCTTATCATTATGTTCCTCTTAAAATTACCTTTCAAATGATGAGATTGTCACAACCCCTTCCGTTACTAATTTCCAGATATTATTGATATAATTCAAAATATTCAAAAAGCAGTTTTAAGAAGATCAATGATCATAAGAAGTATAATTTCGCAAACTGTGATAAGAAAATCGTAATTTCAATAATTAACAAGTTAACGTGTAGTATTTTTTAGATGCCATTTTTAATAATATGGGGTTTCTACTAACTCTATTTTTATTAACATTTTATATGACATTTATGATACTTTTCAAAAACTAATTCTGTTGGTTTCATCTTTTCACTATTTACTTTAAGGTTTGGCCAATTTTTTTTATTAATTTCAGGTGTTTATAGAGTTTTTTTTTATGTTACATGGAATGTTTTACAGAATACTCATATGATGAAAAATTATAATACCAACATTGAATTACAAATATAAAAACTTCTCTTCATGGGTCTAATAAACTGAATGTCAATGCCTCCGATGTAATGTTAGAAATGTTTCGATTATATAGCACATTAGAGGTGATTTACGTTCAGTACAATATCCCGATGGTGAAATCCTTATTTTTGCTTAAAAAGTCGACACCTCGTTGTAAGAAGACTACAAAGATCACCTGTTGAAAATTAGTTGTAATTAAAGCTTAGGCCTACATACAACATGCACTTTATAGTTACTTTTTGAAAAATTTGTACATAATATTATCGTGTATATGTAGGTTATTAATATAAACTTGAAACTCTGAAAATTCTGGACAGCCTATTATACTTTTTCGTGTTTTTGACATCAATGCCACATCAAAATTCCAGCGGAGGAAATCTAAAAGTTTATTCGGATTAAAATCCCTTGATACCCTGAAGATTGTTTCACCATTCATTACTAGGGCTTATGGTAAACCTACACTTAGTACCTGTCATAACCAGGAGATAAATTTTGAGGTTAAATATACTGTATATTCTCGTGTTTTACGCGATTTGTAATATTCACAGCTATTTGGCAAATTTTTGTGTGTTTTGTGACTTTCTACAAATTTAAGAATCTGTTTTCTATATAAAATAGGTTGAGATCACTCGTTTTCAATATTAATTAAAATATACTGTAATAATATTATTGCAGAGTATTTTCATGCATTTGATAATAAATAATATTATATACATAGGTAGGTATGAACCATATTTACAAACCTATACTGTATCAAAGGATAGTGTTCCTTTGACGAAGGGTTTCTTTAATGAAAATGATAGATACGATCATGGTAAACAGCAAACGGAAATCAATCATAATATGACCGTATTTTAATTTTTAAAAAGTAACATTATTAATAATTATTATTACCAATTTAAGATAGATTTGTAACTATTTGTCTATTTGTCTTGTAATGAAATATAAAAATAATACTTATACTCCCTACGTTTCGATCCTATTTCAATAAACATTTTTGTTAGGTTATGACGTTAAGTTATTAAAATGTACTTTATTAACTCAAAATACATAAGAAATAGCTGTGAAAAGGAAAAATATCTATGGAACATACGAGTAGACATAAAACAATAAACATTGTAAGACCACTAGCTCCATTGCTCTGCTCAGAATCTAAAATTATTTTTAATTTTTAATTTTTTATAAATTTAATTAATATTATATTGAATTTTTCGGTCTTAAAATCTCATTTTACGAATTATTTGGATTATCTAAAATTTTATCGAAACCTTTAAATGGCTATAAAAAAAATTTTGTAAACGGATTTTCGAGATTTTTCAATTTAATTAGGATATAATAAAAATGTCAGGTCTTAAAGCCCAAAATGACCTTTTTCAGGACTTAATAACCTCGTTATAAAAAATATCTATAAATAGACCAAAATTGCAAAACATTTTTTAAAAATATAACATAATATATTACTAAATTACATATTCAGTGTAAATTATGAAGAAAAAAAAAATCATCATATTTTGGTCATTTTTCCTTACGCATAAAAACTATTGAGGAAATGAAAAATTACCTTACTATAGTATCATCTAAATGCAATTTTCTAACTAAAACCGGGTAAGTAATACTATGTAAAGACAATTCATCGTAATTAGCCAGGGAAACACTTCACACGTTGGGTAGGATATAATATGTAGGGGAAGTCGGTGCATTGTTGCATTTTCAGTCTTGGGACAGGATGAAGTTTATTATTTTAGATTTGAATGCAATAAATCAATGCATTCAATAAAAACGATTCTGTTCGGAGCTTGGGTATAATATTATTTTTAAAAAATAGGTAATTATGATAATTTTATTTGTTATTTTGTTATGTTAAAAATTTACTTTCATTTTACACCGTATAAAAGGTAGTTTAAAATTTATCACACTGTATAATACTGTATGTATACAGTACAAAATTTTTATTTAAACCCTTTACTTTATATATGGCAAAAATAAAAATTTTATAATTTTATGGTAAAAATAAAAAATGAAAAAAACGTCAATGTACATTGTATAATGTATAAATATGTATATAGTGTAAGTAAGTTATACACCGTATGGTAGGTAGTCTATAGATATAGATATGTATAGTATACATAGTATGTATACAGTATATGACTACACACATCGTATAATTGGAAGTTTATCTTCTTTCCAACGGAAACTACTATATTCGAAAAATGCTATGTATAGGATACCATCTACAGTCGATTTCATATCAATATCATACTATCGCCAAAGATTCTCCTCGGCTCCTCCTGATATAGTAAATTTGTTAACAGAGAAAAAAAATAAACATTATTGTAAAACCACTAGCTCCCTCGCTACTCTCAGAATCTAAAAACTACTGGCCCTCTAACTCCGTTCAGAATTGAAAATACTTACTTTTTTTTAGATACATTCATTAATTTTATTTTATATCTATATAAATTTAAAATACAAATTGTTATTATAAAAATCAATTTCTTCTCTGTGTTATTTTTGGGTTTCAGATCAATGCAGAGATAACAGTTATTTAAAACAAATTTTCGAGAGAAATTAATGAAAACGTCACATTGTTTCAATGTCACCGATTTTTACATTATCTCGAAACAAAACATTTGTTATATACAAAATTTTGTCACTAAACTCCTATATAAAACATGAAACGGTATTCCACCGCACTACGCAATGGCATAGTTATAAAATATAGTTACATTATAATTTTTCATTTTTTTTTTTTTTTTTATATAGTTAGGTATATATTATTAATTTATACACTTTTTCTAAAATTGATTGCCATTGTAATCTCTAGCTGATGATATTATTGCTAATACAAAGTTTCCACAGTCTTTGTAAAGCCGTAATATTGTGTACCATATACTGCCACAATGTATCGTTTTGAAAGTTTTGAAGTTTTGAAATCTAAAACTTGTATTTAATGGTATTCACGTAAACAAGCAGATCAAAGCCAATATTATGAACCAATAGACACATCATAGTGTATAGACAACGTTATATAAATTTGGTATACATATTAAGTTCAATGTTATTATCTCGTATCACGAACTAAGATATGGACTAACTATGGACTGGAAACATGGTAATTGGTTGACGGGAGTGCGGCCAGTTTTTGTTACGGATATTTCGTGGTGGGGGAAATTAACGGACTCTGCTGAATTCTAGTGAGGAATATTATGAACTGTTAACGTGTGCGTTATTATCAATAATATAAAACATCGATGACTTAACTATTATTATTATAAGCATACAGATTAGTAATTTACGATATTCATTCCCAGTGTACAGCACAGTCCGGTAATTTTCCCCACCACAAAATATTCATAATAATACTGGACCGCTGTTTAGACATTCGTTTTCAGTCCATAGTATCATAGAACATTATAGAAAACATGACAAAATAAAAAGGTAATACTGAAACAATTAAATTATGATGATTTTCTGCGCAAATATGGCGTATGGCATGCTCCACTTCTCATTGGTCAAAAAATGATCACAATATAATTCGAACAATCTGAATTTGTATTAGAATATTAGAATATGAGAATCTATATTAGATTAAATAACCTCAACAAGAAAATGATGGGCATACATACATACAAAAGATAAACGAAAAAAACGAAATTTTATAAACTAATATTTTATTTATTTATATTAAATTTCAGTACGTAATATTATGTTGGTTAATATTTACTCTACTCTGTAATAAGTATACGGTTAATTGATAATAAATGTACTGATAAGGAGCAAGACTGCAGCTATTTTATGCGTATCAAAAAGTTGCTAACATACCTCTTTATTTTTATCATGATAGAAATGTCACTTAAGATGATAAAAGTTTGTTTACAAAAACTGAGGACCGGCCTTGAAGTTATTATCGAACGTAAAACTGAGGATTCGCTCAGAAGTTAGTAACATTAATTCCGCTATTTATTATATATATATTTAAATGTATTGATCAATGAAAGCATATTCAAATCAGTGATCACAGCGGTTAAAGTATAATATCTGCTATCAAAATTTGTCAACAGCTGTTATTTTCAATATCCAAGGTCACCCATTTACTTTACACAGAAACATAGTCAGTGACATAGGCCTAATAGTATCTTAGTCCGTGCTCGTATTATTAATTGTGTTATCACAATGCTGATTCTTATAAAAAATGTATGGTTTCTGAACTTTTTAGATACTCGGTGATGTAGTCGAACGCAATATTGTACTGGTCAATGCGAATAATTATATTATTAATATGATGAGAGACGAGAGTATACGATGACTTGTTGAAATTTAAATCCCAATCGGTTGTAAGTTTTGATATTTTTTCATTGACTTTTGGTGCTAAATTATTTGAACTGTAGCCAATTAATAATATACCGAAAGTGATATTGATTATAATGTTAATAGCTCGTTTCTTATGTCTGAATATATTCAGTTATAACTACGGCAACTTAGACATTTTGTGAAGTTAAGTTATAAACCAATAATTCATAACTTATAAGAATAAAAAAAATATATAAAAAAATAAATAAAGGCGTCCATCGTATTCAAAAAAAGATTATAGGTAAAAACTAGTTTCAACAGTATATTAACATCTGGTTACAAATGAATATTAAAATAAAAACAAAAAAGGAATAGAAAAAAATATGAAAATTAATTTAACATTTTATTTTTATGTACTATTAAATATCATTTATATTATTAGTGTTACTTATATTATAGAAGTATAAAGTATTTTTAAATTTTTTGAATTAATTAATGTTTTTTTTAGTTTTAAAAAGAAATTTATGAAATGGTCTGTTATAGAAAATAAAAGTATTGATGTGAAATCTCATATACTAATCCTCGGAGAATTAAGTAGCAAAAGAGTTACCAGAAGTAATTTGATTTGATCATATTATGAATATATTATACGGTCAGTGTGTAATTAAATACTGAATTATCTGGTTATATCTCCATTATCACCGACATTGTATAACCATTACCTCATTAACTACGTGGTACAGACCAAGTGAAACTTACTTTTTGACTTTCTGTCCTTTGTGGTGTCACAAAATATGGACTATTGGTACGAGTGAATTTCACGTGTAAATCATATTAAAAATCTGTTTACATTATTATAATAATTTCAATTTGTTAAATAGACCTATTTGGGAATTTGATGATATATACCTATTCTACGAACATATCATAATTTTGTAATATTGTTCAGAATTGATTAGGTTTTGATGCTATATTATCAGTTTTAATATTTTCCAAACGCTCACAATAGTTATATATAAATCCAGCATATATTGCTCGATCTAATGTCAAACACGTTTTAAGTAGAATTTATTATTGATTTATGTTTTTGTTCGGTTCGAAAACATAAATCATCCTAGGTTGAAGGCCCTTTAGATTAAGATCACGATTTTATTTTTTTTTACTATTATTCCAACAAAAAATAAAAAAATATACATCATAAATAATGAATGTATTAACTAGTTAAGAATTTAAAATTATGTTAAAATATAAAAATATATACATTTTTATTTTTATAGACTTGATTCTTTAATTAAATCTATTTTTTAAGTTAATATAATAAGATAATTAGAAAATTTATGAGATCATTATTTCGAGGTTTCATAGTTGTTTTTTAGTGGTAAAAATGATGCAATATGCAAATAAATTCTGCTCATTTAATATATAAATAATTATTAATTAATAATAAAATTATATTACGCTTATGTAGAATCAATTCCCGAAAATTAACAAAGAATAAATAAATATTGTCGCACATTTATAGATAAAAATGTACAGATATATTATAACTATTTGTACAGTTTAGTTTATACGTTTATTTATAAATTTATAACCCATTGCCGTCAATTAGCAGTGTTCATTTTTATAAGTAAAACAGTTAAATAATTATAGGCTTCATGTGGCTATTATAGTGTTATTGTTTTCTCGTTCCGGTATTGTGCTCCTATAATATTGGATTGTTTACTTTAATTCAATTTATTTCAATGCCCACAACAAAGTTGTTGCATGCGTTCAATAATAATTTTCAATGAATTCTAAAAATAAGCATCGAAAAAATTGAACTGGACTGTTTTTATTGGAAAGTAAATTTTTAAATATTAACATATAACATATTTGTCATAAACCATATTAAAAACATTATCTTGGTGTTATTTTTTCGCGGACCAAAAATGTCTACAACAACATTATTTTGCCTTTTAAATAATTTTGATAACATTTTTTTTTTCTTTTCATTCCTTAAACATTATATTTTCATTATCCATAAATGTTTTATAAAAATGTTATGATTTTTGATGTCTGCTGAGTAGGTATCACTGAGTTGATAAAAGAAATCATTAACTATAAACTTACATTGAAACATGATTCATTTTTTCCGGTAAATTAGTAGGTAAATAATTCAGTTTTACATTTCATAATCATTTTTCTTACTTTACTCAGAATTTGTTTTGTAATATACCAAATACGTGTAAACCTACTCAGCTAATCACTTTCGCTACTTGTGAGAGCAATGCCGATCGATTCACCTAACCGCATCACGAATCTGCTTCCGAGTTCAAACATCATTTGGGGAAATCCAGTGGGAATACGCACTTGTAATAATTTCAAGATTATAACGAGATATTATAAAAATGCATATATTGCATTATATAAAATATGATCAGCTTAAACAACGCGTAATCTAAATAATATGTGCGAATATGTGACAAGTTTCCAAGACGGAATGAATAGTTTGAGTTTGTTTGGTATACACATAATATATTCATATCGGTGTGATCCTATTAACATAGTATGTCATTCGTGATTATTCGAAGTCCGTAGGTACATAGAAATGTATTTGAATATAATTTCGCTCAAAAAACTTTGAAACAACGTCGTGCCCTATGACTGACTAGGGAGACGCCATTTTTCAAAAGTATTGCGTTTGGTCGTTTGGAATTCGTTGCGAAAACCGTTCGAATATTCGTTTTAAAACGATTAAATTCCATTCATACACTGAAATTGAATCGTTTGAACAACGCTAAGACGATCAGATCTAAAGAAAAAAATAAAACACCCGGTACCGATTCAACGCGGAACACGAATGGGGAAAGTTGGACGAAATCGATATCAAGTGTCAAATTGCCGTAAATTCCAGGAAAACGAAAAAATTGGTAAAAAGACCAAAAAAAAAAAAAAAAAAAAAAAACGAAATTCTCCTCCGCATAGTGCGACTGCAGTGTAACAAATTAGGTGGTCGGTCGTGTGCACATTGACGACATCGCAAACGGGCGCTTGTTTGTCTTCCGAAAAATCGACCGACTGATAATAATTATTGTCTTCGAAGGGTTTAGGGCGGCGCAACCCTCCGGCGATGATATTTCCCTCCGTCGCGGTCTCGTAAACCGTTTGTGCGGTGACGGGGAAAAAGCGGGAAATTTCCCAAGTAGCCCACGACCCCTCTCCCTCCCACGCACCGTCCAATTCTGCTGACTCTACGTGAAATCCAACGCCGCTCGCGCATTATTGGCGGTAAACCATTACGTTTTTACGATTTGAGAAATTACTTTTGCAAAACACTATGCACACACCATCACACGTGTTCTATTTATTTATTTAATTCGTTCGGACGTAAAGTCCAAGAACAATATAATCACTCAACGACTGTAAATTAACAAGTACCTATCTTAAATGCATAAAAATAATCCACATTTTGCGTGTATATTGGCCGATTTCATTTTTCGGTGAATTACACATCAAGTCGGTTGTCGCTAAAGACGAATAAAATAACTCTGCCCGTATTGATTTACATGATGGTGTCTTAATATCAATCATGGACGATAATAATTCAGGGCTATCGATCAAATTATTCAGTAGTTTGTACAAACAAAATAAGTCTACATTGTTTCCTCTGACACTATTGGGATTGGGACTACTGGCGTGCTGTTAAGCTCTTACTGTCCCGACCAAAACATGCAACGCCAAAACAATATACGTGTTTCGGTATGTTATGGACTTATCGAACTTTCCGGGAGAACTCACGACAAGACAAAATTGATATTTACGAGTTAAAAAATACGTATCGATATTATTTTTTTCCGTACAACATTCGCGTTAATTATTCGGATAAATATTATACATTGTGTACTTCCATATAAACGAAAGCAAAACAGAAAAAAATGTATAAACGAAAAAAAATATAATAAAATAAGACGGGGTCGTTGAATAGGACGTATATGAAAGGCCATAGAGAGTTCACATATTGGTTTTGTGGATCTACCGAGCCTACTGTTGTAGCTTTGAGAAGTTGTTTCATTATTTTTTTTTCTATACGACTATAATAACAAGAATACTATGACTTCGGTTTTTATTGAAATACAAAATAAAATTATAATACAATATCGTATTGTACTATTAAACTATTCAGTTTATCCAATATTAGATAGGGACGGAAAAACGATATTTCGCCAGCCATTAGAAATATATTTTACTATTTTACTGTATTTAGATACGAACGTAGGTAGAGGTATTCGATAATAATAAAGCTTGAGAGAGCTCGCGCATTCGGTGACTTTCACGACAAACAGATTTTTTCCCTCAGCCGTTTCTTTTGTTTCGAGAATCACTTGAACCTCAAGTCGCACTTTTCAAAATGAGTTCTTCTCATATTTCTATCGTACAAAAGTATATCGCGCAATACTGGCAATAATGGCAAGCTCTGATAAAATCAATTAAAAAAAAAAAAAAATCAAATCCAAACTGCGACGAGGAATTCATATGAGAATGAGCGAGTGCAGGATGTTATGGGATTTTCGTGTTAAGTACCCATTCTTTTAGGTTCATTGGATTACAAAATGCATATTGTTTTTAGTCCTAAAAAGGAAGACATAAAATATATGAGGTAACGATCGATTAAACAGTTTATGGAATTTAACTGAATTTTAGCTGGACTTTCCGGAAACCATTTCAAACGAATATTGCGTTTATTTATACGTTTTTCAACATCATGCATGTCTGATGTTCTTAGATCACGAAGTGGACCAACACTATACGTTTTCCACCTCCGAAAGACGAAAAATGATCAATACTATAATAATGTGCGATGATTGGGAAACGTCTTTTAGCAATATATATATACTCATTGGTATTCGATTTAAAACAATCGTCCGCTGACTACGCGATAACACTAAAATTCTTAACAACGAGTGCTCAAAATTAGCAGTAGGGGGTTTCGTAGGGGGACGGAGATCCTTGACTATTTTATAATATTTTGAGAGCTCCCCTACTAATGTTTTTTTTTTTTTTTTTTACAGTATACGAGTTACATAGTTTGACGGAACGTTCATTTATTGAAAGCACAACACTGTTCCCCTTCTTCTATTTTTCCAATTCATGCACTAATTAAGAAAAATATTTAAATATCGAGACTTTAAAGTTAATATATGATCGTAACCTAATAATATTCGTACCTCTAAAACAGGTCCCTGTTTATTTTGTACAATATATTGTAAGTTTTTGGATTATTCAATGATAAACCACTGAAGGTCTATAGAAAATATTCACGAAAAACATGTATTTATTAACATGTTATAAGACATAATTGGTTTTAATCGTTGTCACAAATCTACGACAATTGTGGAAGTCACAAGATACAATGTACGACATTTTTTTCATAGTAAACACACATTTCCGGTTGTCTAAACGACTACCTTAAATATATTTACATGGAATAATACGTATACTTACGTTATTTTAGAATTTTCTTTCAATTGTATAAATTCCAATTTTCTTGAAATTTTATTAATTTCTATAATTATCAGATTATAACGATTGCAGGTTATATTATAAAATTAATTTCCTAAAGTCTGTATTATTATTTGTATCCAAATTTCGAAATCGTATATTATACACGGTAAATATAATTAGTATAATATTTTTTTACTATTTTAATAATTTTTACTACTTCAAAAATACATTTTTTTTTCAATAATAATAATACATAATACTTAATAATAAAACCAATATTAGAGAGGGGGCTAACAATTATCGTTTATGCGTTTGTTTACCCACTCCATTCATAAGTATAGGAACCAAATTACTATAAGAATAATTGGTTATCAAATAGTTTAATACTATAAATTTGAAATAATTGAACTGAATTCTAAAATATACATTTTTTTTAGTCCAATTTAAAAAGTGGTTTAAATTTTATTGAGTTCTCACTACCTCTTTTAAGGTACAGAAAATAGTGTCCCACCACCCAGTGCTCGAAATGGAAAATTTTACGTACTGGAACGCTATAAATATAACATAATGTGCAGGTTATAACGAATGGAGGGAAATATCTTTGGTTCCTATTTAATAATTATTGCTCCTGATATCATGAAAGTACAGTAACATCATAATATTACAAGATTTCGATATTTTCAATATATTTTCTAAGCGCTAAATGCCATATTCCTACTTTCTTATAATTTAAAATAAAGCCCGGTTGATGTGGTTCAAAAATAGTTGTATCAAGTAATCCGGCTTTTTTTCTTTCAATGTTGCATGTTAAAAACCTCGAATAATATCATTTCCTTTATTTAAACAAAAATGGCGACTCATGTGACGTATTTTATCATCACCAAATTGTATATTGTCTATTTCACTAATTTTTGGATACGAGCCATTTATTTGGTACTAATACATTAAGTCTGTCGAATAATTCTGCGTAATTATTTATGTTCTCTTATTGATACTTTGAATTTCGGGTTAACCAAGGTCGTTGGATAAAATTTATCTTATATCATCACTACCGAACATCTATCTACTATAAATAATAGAATGAACACACTTTTGGACTTTTCTTCATTTTTTTTTCTCATAACTAATTATTTTTTATTGCCCGAAATTCTTAAATACCAATTTTTAGTAACCGGAATAGGTGCATAGAATAAAGTTAAAAACAGAAACGCCTTTTTGATGCATTACGGTCCATTTCGGACACTGCCCCCACCCCACACCTATGTGTGTTTTTATTATAGAATACATAAACTATTGTACTAAAAAAAAAAAAAGACTGAATAATTGATACATATTATTTAGTATTATTATTGACATTAAAGACAAAATATAAATAGGTACAAATTATTAATTGTACATGAAATATGTTATTTATAAGAAAAATTTCAAAAACAATAAATTAAAAACTATCAACTGATGTTTAAAACTGTCGTTTGTTGTTAATTTCGTGGATTTCTAAAGGCTACAACTAAAATCACGTTTTACTCGAAGTTTGTTATTATGTTTAATTTTATTCAAAGACAGTGTTGAGAATACGGCTTCTCAAAGTAATTTTATGAAAATTGAATCATCAAAGGAAGATCTTATTTTCTTATTTTCGTGTATATAGTTATATTGAACACAAAAATCATCCAAACTTAAAGCAAAAAAACATCTAGTGAGTATCCTGAAAATTATGAACACCCCCTTTCTTCGTCCCTTGGAGGCGTTGAAAATTATTGTTTTAAAGTTACACGATCCATTTATTGATCATTTACATAAAATTCTAGTTCTGAATAATGTACGATAATATTATTACTGAATATATTTTGCGGCTGATGTTTTTGAGAATTTCGATAGAATAAAACTACCACGACGACGAATGTAGTATAATATTATTCATCATCGTCTTCGTCGTTTTATTTATTGTAATTTTTTCGTTTCTTTTCACTTATTCCGAGCATATTACAATTATAATGTACCTTACCGTAAGTATGTATGCATCACTGCACGCACCTATACCTATATGTCTTAGCGAATATTTGAAAATTATTATAAACGATTATTCTATTCTTAAAAGTGGAGGAAAATATGCAAAAAAAAAAAAAAATAACTTAGCAAAAATACATTTTATATTTTATATTTCGTAGGCAATAATTAGGATTATATATATTATGTAAAATATATATATATGTAATATAATAATATTACGTAACACGCTTAAGGGGTGTAAGTTATTACAGGTTAGGTAAACGACCATTTCGACGTCAAATTGATTAGACTCTCGCCAAGAGATAAATAGCAGAGGGATCTCGCCAGAGAAATGGGTATATAAATATAGAGGATGTCCCACGAGGACTTACACATTGTAATTTCTCCGGAATAAATACAGATTTTTAAATTATATTATTTTTTTCTTTAATAATAATATATTCGTTTATAGGGTTACGGATAAAGAATTTATCTTAGAAATACATAAAACATTTTAGAAATTATATTATGTTTTTTTTTTTTTTTTTGTTTTGAGAAGGCAGTTTAAAGAGTTGATTTTATGTGAGAATTTTAATTCTGGGTCTGAGAAGGACATGAAAACCGAAAACTTCTTCTAGAGGACAATTTCACGGTGTGGCAGTCAAGGAAAATTGAGTATCAGGTTTTTGTTATCATTCAGTCGATCCAAAAACGAGTTCCTGAGAATTTTATAATATTTAAAAAATTGAAATGTATAAACCATTACATTCTTTCAGAAAATCAATCCCTTATAAATAATTAATAAGATTTAAGATAATTAAAACATTTTTAGGCACTTTTAAAATATAGCCCGTAATCAAATAAATTATTTCAATAAAAAAAGTAAAAATCTTTACTTACTTTGCGGAGTATCCTGTATAGCTATTGCCATGGAGAGAAGTGAACGTTCGTGGCGAATAAATCAAAACATCGTCTTCTTCGTTATTGTCGGTTAGGTTGGTACACTTCCAGCTACCATCTATGTATTGGCTGAAAAAAATCGACTATACTTAAACTTGTAATAATAAAAACCACTCGTGCCGCGAAGACTTCCAAAAATATATCGCCTGTTCCGACCGCACAGTTTTCCCATAGGTTTATGTACAAGGTGATTTTTATTTATTGCTGTAGAGATTTTCTCGTGAAAATATTATAAAAATATAAATGGAGAAAAATCTATATTACCTATAGTTAAACGTTAAATATAGATTTTTAATTTTAAATTATCATTTAAGGGAGGGTTTAGAGAGTCAATTATGGTTAAACTAAATACGAACCATTTCTGTTTTAACTTTTAAATTTTGAAATGTTTTTTTTTTCGACAGTATTCATTTTAATTACTAATATTTTGTAAACAAAACTGCTAAACATCAATGTCAAGTTTTTTTAAATATCTTTTTGTGATGATACACATTCATCGAATACATCAGGTTAGATTTTATTTTCATTGTCTTCTACTAATAAAATGCATTCAAAAATATACATGTGTATATTACTACGCTTTTTAGAATTGAAATATGAAGGTTTCCATAATGTACTACCTTAAACGTTGTAAAAATGTATTTGCTGATTTTGGGTAGATTATATCTGGTTAACTGTGTTATATTTTGATAAATGATATGCAATTTTATGTATATTCTGGTAAATGAGTGTAAGATAATATGGCATTTAAAAATGTTAATGCATTTAATCTTAGTCAAACGAGACTTAGAATGTTGAAATATATCATACCTACTGCATATTGATGTCATACTATTCTTCTACTGAGATAGCAGACTCTGAAATTAAATTTATTGTAAAATATAAATATTATATTTTTAAGATACTTTTGAGGAGAGAGTATTTAGGATATCATCTTATCCTGAAACTAAAAAATTAAGTATTTATCATTTACAGTTTATCAAAATAAACTCGCAGAGACAATATATTATTAGAATGTTGCCTATATGGTAATATACGGATTTTCGAAATTAAAATATTATTTATACTCTCATACCGAATGGAAACACTATATTATAATATCCATATTTAGTCGTATTATACAGTGTCCGTCACTAATAACGGATGGGTTTTACAACACTAAATTTAAACATTTTTTTTATTAAAAAAAGAAAAAATATATTCACACTGTTATTTTACTTACGTAAAATTAATTAATTCTTTTAAAACAAATATTAAGTAAAATTTATTTGTAATCACCCACTTGTTTGAACTTTTTAGAATAAAAAACAAATTATTTATAATTGTACTGGAAGAAGACAACTAAAAATCATCTATGTGTAGACAAAAATAAAAATACTATAAATCTATCTATATATAATTCTATTATATTATTATTATTACTCTGTGCAATAATTATATAAATATAAAATTATCTATAGATACCGATAGTGATAATTGAATTAATTTATTTTGATAAAGATAAACTAAAAATTTGTATAAAGAAAAATAGTAGATACATTTTATTTTATTTTTAAAAAATACATCTTATTTAGGTAATATACATATAAATGTTAAAATGGTAATATTTATTTATTTATTTTAACCTACAAGTGAAAATTAAAAAAAAATGGTTTGATACAATGATATTATAAATAAAACTTGTATTTCAGTACCTATGCCCTTTCCGAAATACAGTAACTATGATTTTTTAACGGTAACTGAATTGCAATCATATATTTCTTGCAATATAAACATTATGTAAAATACTAAGATGTATAGATTTTCTAAAAGACCTTAATATTTTTTTTACAAATACTAAAATTAATGCTAATTTTAGTAATATAAGTTCATACATTTTTAACCTTAACAAAAATTATAATGTTAGAACAATAAGAAACCTCCTTGTAGTAAAATTTCAGTTAAAATCTTTGATAAATAATTAGAAAAAAAACATATTAAAATAGAAAAATGTTATTATTAATTTGTTAAACATTTTATCTAAATAGTATATGGTGTATGGATTTTTAAAATATTAAATAAGTGTATTTGCTCAATTTATTTTACACAAAATTGACTTGTGCCCATTTTTCCTGTGACTAAAGTTATAATTAGTTCTTTAGATAAGTATGTTTAGATAACAATATTACAAGGTATATTGATTATATTGATATGCATTTATATTGAATTCAATATAATGAAATAATATATAATATAACTAAGGTTTAACTTTATGTTATGATAATAATGCAAACCTTAGATGTGGATGCGAAACTTTTATAACAATTAAATAGACAGAAAGAAAACTCGGGGTGGTTGAAATTAAAGTGTGGAGAAGTATTTGTGGTTCTGATTATAATAAAGAAACGGGAAAAAGGGGGAAAGAGGTAGAATAAAGAACAGTATGCAACATGGTTGACGTGGTGTTTGTTTAACGAGTTTCATCAAAGAATCGAGAAGTCTCATAAAACAAGATGAGGAGAAAATGATACTGTTAAAATTGCACTGGAATGGAAACCACAATAAGATAATCCTCGTGGGACATAGAGAAAAAAGTGGATCGATGTTGTTGTAGAAGACCTAAGGGCTTTTGGAGTAGAAGAATGGAATGCACTGATTAAGGACAAGGATAGGTGGCATGAAAAAACTCTCAGCCAATAAAATTGTAAAAGAAGACGAAGGTTAAAAACAAGCTATTTATATCTGAATAATACATTTATCAAGATAATTTCTAACGCTGATTTGTAATTTATATAAAAATGTTTTTAATAAAGAATTATTCAAATTAAAGTCGCATTTTTAGTAATTGTATAGATAATCAATAATATTATTGTTGTGAAACATGTGAAAACCACCTAAATTTAATAGATTATTCTAATTCTATTTTGGAGAATTTCGGGCATTGTTCAATTCGATGTACATAATTAAATGTGTTTATTTTCAAATTGGGAATTGAAATGGAATAGATAGCTACTACATCGGGCTCGTTACAAATAAAACAGACCGCTGAGTATCTTATTTACAGGTAAAACCTTCAATTGTATTAATACAAGATAAAAATATTTCAATCAGGCTTCAAGTTTTTATCTTGATTAAGTGTCTATATATCTTGATTCTTCCAAGAACATTTAAAACACGACAAATCATAACCTTTAAACAATTTTAATAATCAACTATAATGTACAATAATATACAATATCATATTCCTTAGACTTTAGATATTTCAAATTCAAAATTAACGTAATTAAAAAGAATTCATTAATGTAAAAGGAAATTATATATTATGCTAAAAAGTATAAATATAGCTACACCAAATCAATTCTTTAATATCTATCCTTGCATCTAAAGAAAGAAAATATCAATGTCTTGAAAGCGTAACGGGAAAATCATTTATATGTAATTTCAGCAGATAAAATATAATTAATATAGGTTTAAAAAAATATTATTATTTATTTGTTGAAATACTCTAAAATACAATAAAGAAATGCCTTAAAAAAGTATACATAATGGATACTGACACATCATTTAGACTTTCATTTTAGTTTATTTTTCTACTGGGGGAAGGAGTAGTGTTTCATCTTTCAAACTTCATCCCCCTCAGGATGTCCATTTTGACATATACTACTACGGTATATGCCTGTGGCGTATTATGGATTTTTTTCGGGTGGGATGGTAGGGGTTAATGTATAATAATGAAATTAAATATCCCTCAAAAACTTTATAGAACTCACTTAAGGGTTTTTTCATTTTCTGTGGCATATTTATGGGTATGGATTGACACTGAAATAAACATATTTCATATTTTTAATACCATACGAGTATGCGATACCAATGTATATGCGATATAAAGTAATATTTAAAAAATTCAATTATTTTAACACCAAAATATATAGACATTTTATAGTTCAGCATTTATAGTTGTTAATTTTAATTATATTTTTGTACAATTTAATGTTTGTAGAAGAATGACTCTAAAATACTACTTTGAAATTGTTTAAGAATGCATTTTAAAAATTCAATTGACAATAAATTGTATACATAATATGTATACCTATATTATATGTAAGCACTCTATACAGTAAAGAACCAGTATTAATCTATACAGATCTCAATTATAGTTTAAAATTTCGTTATTAACTGTAAAAAAATTGTTTAACAAAATTATAACCCAGATATTATTTTCTTTTACTATAATTGCTGTAATTATATTTTAATGTGTCTTTACTTTGAAATTGATTTATACAGGTCATCTACCTTCGATTCCTGCAGTAAAAACCTCAAATTTAAAATTGTTTCTCCATTTCTACAAGATTTTTCAAAATATGCACCGGAAAAACAACACACGTTACCCGTGTTTTATTTATTAATAAATAGTGAAATCTATATGATCAGTTCGTTAACATAAATACGAGTCATTCATCGAAGAAGTACATACAAATACATTGAGGAATAAAGTTTGTGGCCATACTTACTGTGTTAATTAAAAAAATTTGTAGACGTGTGATCGAAATTGACCCGACTAAACCAGTTAAGGGTTACAATTTTCATCATGATTAAAAAAAAAATTTCAAAAAATTAACGTATTTCAAAATCTTAAGTAGTAAAAGTATTCAGTTTCTTTAAATATACGGTAGGTTAGAAGTAAACGGTAGACATGAGTACTGTAATTGTGCAATACGTTCTAAAGATCTGATTATTTATATACAATTAAATGTGATCAGATAGAGCTGAAAGATTTGGCTGTACTACAGGATAATGGTTATATTTCCTTTGGATAATATAAAATATCGGCTAATGTGTAAAATGTTACATATCCGATTAATGTGATTACTACAAACCTATCCTCGGTCTTTGATTGACATTTTTTCTGTGTATTGAATATTTTATTTATATATGTATCTATTTTCAATACATTTTTTATTTATCATGTTTCCATTTCAATTGTGAGGGCTATATATTTTATGAACTATATACGTATAACTAATATTGGAAAATGTATCAATTCATATATTATTCTTACCTATTTATAGATGTTACATATTTGTTATAAACTTGCAGAACTCGAGTTGTTATAGTAGTTATCCGGGCCTTAGACCCAATGCTAAGTATACCACCGAGTACATTTCGTGACGATTTTATTTTTGGAATAAAACTTAAATTAAATATTAATTTGAGCATAAAAATAAATCGCAGATTTATATAAATTCATCGAGGACATAAATCATTTTAAATTTAGGTGTATACAACTCTGGGTCCAAATTATACAGATTCAAATATCTAATAATATTACAACAGAAGTAATTTATCTCACCCGTCTAGTTGCAGGGTTGCTAGATATGCAATATACATACTTAATTAAGTCTAATGAAGCGGAAAGTATCTACTCCGTTATGCATTGCGGTTTTATCGCAGAGTATATTAAATTATTATTTTTGTCGTAAATTTCGACCCAAGTCGACCGTAAACATATTTCAAATGAATTGTCTGCATAATATAAAACATGTGTCCCGATCGCGAAATGCTCGAATCTTTTGATCAAATGTTTAGATTATCAAGATCAATATTCAGAAAAACTTTGTTTTTGAATTTATAATATAATATTTACAATTTTTTAATACATTTAATAGATTCTCATGTCTATATAGCTGATCAGAAAAATTTTAATTTGTATAGAACTTATTATTATTAAGGAAATACATATATCATGGATAATAATAAGTATCACTCGAATAATGATTTGAATACTAAAGTAATAATATTTAGAGGTTTTGACATTAAAAAGTTAATTTTTGGGAAAAAATATATGAATTTTGGCATTTTACTTCGTATTATTATGAGTTTAAATTTTTTGTGGTAAGTTATAAACACCAAATTCAATATGAAAATGTATAGTAAATCTATAAATAGTAATGGTTATTAAAAATATTCTTTAAAATGTATTTACGAGTATTTATATCATAACTAGCTGAACTACCCGGCGTTGTCTTGCGGATTAGATTGTTTTGTTTTAATTTTTTTTTTAATCTTCATAGAAACTTTTCTGTATAGGTACAACTTAGCAATCTTATGCAACTTTGTTTTCCTCAGTATTTAGTATTTTGCATATTCTATTTGCTTAATCCGTTTTAATAAAATTAAAATATATGGTACACAAATTTCTGCAGAAGGTCAATTATTCATAATCGTCTCAGAAGGTTTTATTGGTCAATTATTCACGAGCTTATGAATTTTTCCATTTTAAAAAATATTGGGGGGATGAAATTTTTGGGGTTATATGTTATGAAATGCAAAAAATCTTAAAAAAATGTTTAAAAAAATTTCATAGAACCTGATTTCAGCTCCACCTATCGGGTCCAATTTTGAATCTAAACCAAACAAGGATCCATCTAACACACATACAAAATTTCATTAAAATCGGTCCAGCTGTATATATGTAGATAAGCTATGTACATTTATTGACTAATAACAATAATTTTTCAATAGTGAAACTTATTAAACTATTTAACTATTTCTATATTTTCTATGGTAGAGCTTCATTCATTAATAAATTAAATGATCTCGATTTTAGGTCTCACAGGTAATAATTAAATTCTAAAATATGCAAATTTTATGGTACAAAAATATAAAATTAATTTAAAATTGAGTTTTTAAAATTATACTTTGTATTTTCAAAAATCCTTAAGTTGTATGGTAAGAATATGTTTTTAAAGAAATATGATATAGCGGGCTTAATAAACATGAAACGGTTTATTCCTATGATTTAAAAAATTATTCAGGATGTATTTTTTTTTAAATATTTGAACATTCGTATAACTTTTTAAACTAAGTTTTTGAACAATCCTATTCAAACGAAATATATTCCAATAACTTTAGAAAAAGTTTCACTTGTTTAAACAGTACCGATTATTTGTTAGAATTTTATTGCACTAATTTTATTAGTTATTTACAATTCAAACAAAAATAAATTACTATTATGAAAACGTTCCGTAGTTATAGAACTTTTTTTTATTGATAACGTGTACTACAACGTGTTTCCATAACTTTTATATATTTTTTTATATGTATTAATTTAATCACACATGCAATATTTTACGAAGAATATTCTTAACATGATTATTGATTCTATCTAATATAATCCAAATTTTCGTTAGATATATTCTATAGGACCTTTAACATTTGTGGTACTCTTTTGACGTAGATTTTTAATCGAAAAACAATATAATTTCATCTAGATACATAATCTATATAAAAGATAATAATTGAAATTAATGATATTAAAATAAATATGTCTATAAATAATTACTCGTGTTAATCCAATTTGATAATAAATTAAAATGTTTTCATAATATTTATTTTGACATCTATTTATATCGTTTTATAATATTATATCGTTTGTAATGTCAAAAATAAAGCATTATTTGGTTAAAATTACTTTTAAATAGTATTTTTATTATATTTGCTTTGTTTTAAATAATAATATAAGTTTAAAATTAAAAAATTAATTAAAAAAAGATTATGTACCGAGAGTACTCAAAAAAAGATTATAAGTAACAACTAGTTTCGACCGTAAGTCGATCGTTAGGTTAGGTTAGGTCATTTATTTTTTATTTGATGATGAGTGATAGTTAAAACTAGTATTGTTAATTATAATATTTTTTTGAATATTCTAGGTATATATAATTTTTTTTTATTTAATATTATGTTTTATAATATATTATATTTCTTTTTCTTTTTAAATAATTAGTAATTTCATAACTGCGTAAATTTTGTAATTCACGTTACATTACTATCCAACACTGGAAAGCAGTAGAGTACACAGGAATTTCCTATGTGGAGGGAGATGAATATATTTTTGACAAAGTTTACTTCCCACCTCGAACCATTATAATTTACCAATTAACACTTGTATAATAATATAAAATAGATTATTTATACATCTTATAAATTATTAAAACTTTATTTCAATTTCACAGTAAAATATCTACTTTTTATTTGTTTGAGATATAATATCGAGTACTTCTTCCGCTGTAACTGGAACTTCATGGTGCATTGATAGCCAGGTTAATCCATTTAGTCAAGTCTAAAAAAATAATTGATTAGATTGTATGAAATAATAAAATATATTATTACAATTTACACCTTACTTCAGAAATAGTGTTCCTTAAGGATATTTTCAATCTTTTCAAATATGGAAATGTCCTCTCAGGTATTGTAGTTGATACAGGCAAAGACATACAATTGTTAATAATATATATATATTCGGGAAAATTTAGGGTTTGCATAATTTTAATGCTTCTAATCCTGATTTAGGATTTGTTTTTGTTATTTTAATTTCAATTTCCATATTTTTAATTCTGCTGATACAGTTTGAAAGTCAGTTTTAAGATAAAAATCTACAAACATTTTAAGCGGTAACATTTTGAATTTCATTGGAAAATAAACATTGAAAACCTAAGGAAAAAAATGTGTGTATATAATATTATATCCAAGATTTCCACCGTGAGTTAACTAGATTAGATAAGATAAGAAAGTTATGATATAAATTTAATTGATTTGAGTCTACACCGTAGTGACAGAATATATTCTGTGATACTGTTATCATGAAAAGAAAATATAATTGATAAAAAATATTTTAATTAAAATAACAATATAAAGGCAAAAAATTATAAAAAAAAAAAAAAAAAAAAAAATAGGTTAAAGGAGGATCTACCCCCTCTCCGGTGTACGCCACTACTGGAAAGTATTATATTATACATTTGATATCCGAATAGTTAATACTGAAATGCATACATGCGAGGTGAAATGCGAAACATGATAACGATAAATAGGTATGTATATTTGTGCGAAATTATGTACGTCTGCAGCGCAAACATTCGGACGTCATTCGCATTATTACACAAATCAAGCGATTAAAGTGTAATCCTACAGACGTATATATACTTCCATATAATAGCATAACGTTTTGAAATTGGTCTAATCGATTTCCCAGTGTCAAACTATGGACAGGCATGTCTTGTCTGCACCCGATGTTCTGATGTAAATTTCGTTTGCCGCCGTCCCCAAATTGACCGAATAAGTTACATTACAATAAGTCTTCATTCCGATCCTGTGAATGGTTCATCTAGATATATCCCTAAACTCAAAAATACATAATGTATATAAACAAAAAATATATATATATAGTTTTTACGTTATTCTATTTTTTGAGAAAAAAGAAAAAAAAAACGTAGTTTTCAACATTAAATTACATTTTAGTGCGGTCGAATTACATTTGCAAACTACAAGTGGTTTTAAAAAATTAAATAAAAAAACAATGTGACAATTGTACTTCAGTGCAAACGATTTTCAATGAACAACTCATGTTAGCATTTCTGTTCGTTAATAACGACTTACAAAGATCTTTGAAATATCAAACAATACTGAAAAATAGATACCGACATTATCCAGTGCTTGACATTGCCTATTTTTGATATTTAATTTTTTTTAATAGTTAAATTTATTTTAAAAAAATGGAAAGTGTTAGTTTTGGATTTTATAAAACGTGTTTAAAATTAATCAATAATCACATATCAATAAACGGCTCACATTAAAGCGCTAGTTAATGTTGTTATTTATCATATAATTTTCGTTAAAACTTCCCATGATGTTTTCAAGTTGTTATATACGAGACATGCAAAAGTAATATTTTGAATAAAATTGTATAAACTTTTAATAAACCACTACAATAAAAAAATTACATTGTAATGGACCGTTTATTATTTATTTTTAAAATGCATGTAAACTTTTTTAATTATTGTTAGATTTTCATTTTTATTTTTATTTTCTAAAAATGTCCTATATACTCGTAATGCCATTTAAAAATGTCCGCGCTGACATCGTCTTAAATGCTAAAACTATATTAAATGGAAAATCTGTTTTTGTGAATTATTATTGATAATAAATTTTTTCAGTCGAATTTGGTCTGTTTTCAGTATTTACTAACGTAACGAAAGTCAAAAACCTAACCGGCACAAACTATTACTCAAGTTTCAATTAATTTGAATAATACAATACTTTTAAAATTTAATAGAAAAATACGGTCAATAAAATGTTTTTTTAAATATTGTATAAAGAACTGCATTCAAAACCATTTGTTTGCCATGAAGATACTCATGGAACTCTCTTTATATACGAGTACCTATATCTATTACCTAACCACAGGTAATACCAATTTTTCGCCATTATGCTATGTTGACCATAATATGTCGAAAAAAAAAACAAAATACTGCATTTTTCGCCTGTTTTTTGATAGGTTTTTCGAGCTACGTATATACCCGTATATAGAGAATGGATTTTAATGAGTTTTGAATATTTTTGCTATATGTTCTATATTCAATAATGCTTGTCTACTAGCAACAAATTTGATTCATATAAAAAAAAATTTGGCTAAAAATATTAACTGGTTAAATTAAAAAATTAAAAATAACATAACTTAAACGTACATTTATTAACTTTTCAAATGTTATGTCTACCATTGTTTTTAAAAATGTTACTGTTATAGCCAAGTGGTTTTATTAAAATATTTCCCAAAAAATGAAAGAAAATATTAATAGGTATTTATGTATTTTTCCGCTTTAGGTTAGACGTACGTTTCATTCGAGAAAATAATGAACTTTCACGTATATGACAGACCAACTATGATTTTAATAACCAGTTGTAAAGAATGAGTACCAGGCACTACCCATGCAAACTTTAGAACTGTTTGGTCGTTCATTTGTTTTAATATTGATTACGTTTAAACTGCACACAGCTGTTATATTCGACCAGATTCCATTCCGGGTCAGTTTTGTTATTAGTATTTCCATGGATGTAAGACCATCACGTATTTTATATTATTTTGCATATTATTCTATCATTATAAATATATAATAAATTACTATTGTTGTAAGAAAATAATGTAATATTTTTGTTGAGGAAAAATTAATACTATTGTATTTGAAAATAAAATACCAAACATTTGATATCAACAATCAATGTTAAAATTTGATACCAAATTTTGTTTAGATGAAGATAAATCAATTTTTATCTTAATAAATTAAATTATAATACTAAGAAAAACAGTACATTTTCAACAAAAGTTTTTAACGATTTTTTATTAATCAATCCAAAGTTAACTGACTGACGCTGGTGTTAAAAGTCAAAATTCTAAACTATAGGCAATAAAACATACAAATATAAATATCAAATCTGGTAAATTTTATTACGTGAAACTATCGTATCCGTTGCATCGTTGTCATTTCAGTTAATATTATTCGTTAGTACTATTGGCCAATTTTTAAGCCTATTTCATTTAATTCACTTGACTGTTAAAATTTATTTTTTGAATTGTTTTATCACGTATACCATTAATCCAGGGCTTTGATTTTGATTTCCTTCTATCCAAGACTTCAACGATGCATTATTTATCATATATCAAATTGTTTTCCCGAATTTCATCCATGTCTTCGTAAATTATTTGGTTTATTTTGTAGATTGTCGTCAACCTTGCATCTATCATCTACCACGCATGCTCATTGATCATCTGATTTATAAATTTAATATCCACTTATCTTCGTTGGCTTGTGGTTCACATATTATTTTGGTTTTAGTTTCATTCGTAATCCATGGTTAAAATATATAGGTTTATACACATTTGCACATAACCTCGAATATTATATCTCTAAACTCAAAATGGTATAGCGGGAGGGCACCATCATATTCTTTGGTACGATATTACCATCACGGTATCAGTTATATTAGTGATATAACACGGTGTTTTATAGTATTATTTTATATAATAGTGTACGAATAAATAAATAAATCACAATTGCTTACTTTACGCTAACATTTTAAAATCCATTAGTCGAAAAGTAAGTGAGGGTATACGTATATATTTAAACTATAACTATTGGTAAATATCGTCTGTTAGAAATAGAGACTTGGTCCATGATCTTGACTCTTGCTTTATAGACAATACGTTTTTCATTTTAATTCAGAAAAATGTTTTAAAACTGGTTATTTGTAAAATACTATGTGTTTATCCCCTCCTCAACCCGTTCACCGCTACAACAATTTTTCCCATTAGGTTACCTTGAACCGTACGTTAAGGTTAAAAAAAAAATCATTATTAACTGAGATATTTAAAACAGTATGATTACAAGACATTTGCACATACTTTAATAAAAATGATAAAACACCATTATAGTTAAAAATATTATACATATTATTTTATTATTTTAAAATAAAAATAATTAATCATTATAGTGACATTGCGCATTATGACCACTTTGGGAACCAATTTAAACGAACCAAATTTTAAATGTATTTCGTAACTATGGAAATGAATATAAAAATGATTTTTTTATCGTTAAAATCGTTAAAATCGTTTACTTTTTTGTTGAATTTTTGGTATAATCACCAAACTGATAAGCTGCTTATTAGATTTTGTAAACAAAATAACGCCGCAATGGTAGGTAGGTATGCCTGTAGCAAGAACGGGAATGAAAGCATATTTTCATGTAACGTAATAGTGCGTCTGTAGCAGGGAAAAGATTAAGAACTGGTCAAATAAAAGCTTTACTAACATAATATAATGTATTTTGTGTATGCACTGTCGGAAAAGAGAAAATCGCAACCATTAACCTGCGCCCCTTCTGTGTCAACCATTTGTTGAGCTGCACACGGTAAATAAAATGTGCAAAATCTTGAAAGTATATTTGAAAATACAAAAGGTTTGTTGACTTGTCTAGTTTTAGGATTTCGAAACGATAATGCAATCTAAAACCCTAAACGTTCACAGGGGTGTGGAGAATTGTGGGATAGTTTAATATATAAAGTCGAAAACCAAAATGTATAACGTTGAAATGTGTTAGTTGTACACGTGTTTCGAGTTCTCGAAAAGCTAGTTCGTTCACGATTTGATCTTAAGGTCCACCGGAGATAACGAGTAAAGTTTCGTAACTGGGTTTATCACATACGGTGACAAGGCGTTTTGAAAATATTTTCAAGTAGGTACACGTTCTTCCATCTTCCATTAGTATGTAATCCGTATGATGTATTCGACGTCGTCAAACGCATTTACTAGAGTTTATCTCGTGGAAAAAAATAGGAATGGGCGCGTAAACATTAAAAAAAAAAAATAAAGAATGTCACCATATGTCACGGTGGTGCTACGCCCGTAATATCTGTTTCCATCTATCGTACGTTCTAACAGGAAATATACTTTCTTACGTCATGCATATAGTCTCTGCCGTTTGTAATTTTTAGTGTTTATGTAAATTGGCCTATTATTAAATTGAAATCTATGGAAATTTTAGTTTTATAGAGACGTATAAGAGGATGCCACACACCCGAATTTCAAGCGGGTTTTGTATAGACAATAATTGTGAAATCTTAAGAAAAATGAAAATAAAACAAACCCGAACTATTTAAATATTATTTAAAATTAATTTTCAAATAGACTTATTGTTTCAATACCATATTTTGCTATTGTATAATCACGAAATTATACTTTTGCATTTCAAATAGTAGGTATATATTGAATAATTATGGTGGGTCAATGATTTTGGTACCAATAGAAAAATGAGAACATAAAATATAATTGTATGCCAGCGTGTTACAATTAATTAATTTTACCACGTTGTATAAACTGTTGAATAACATAAAAAAATATGATTTTATACAATCTACAATTACAAATAAAAGTTAAAAAGATAGCTTACAATTACATTTCAAGTTTTCACATTTTATTTGGTACCAAAATATTTGTTTTGCAACGCATACCATTGGGAATGCGTGAAGATATTCCCCCCCCCCCCGTGTTTTGAAAGGATATGGAATCCTGTTAAATCGAAATATTTAAAATATGTGCAAAATAATTTCTTATAAAATTAGATAAGAAATAATTAATAAGAAATATTATTTCTCTTTAAATTGTAAATTATGTGAACAATTGATGAGATACCGTAGGTAATGTGTTCGTTTTATTCGGTAAAAAGTACATTTACTCTAATAATAAGGATTAAAGGACTATAGAGATTATACAAAATGTAAATTCACCCTAACTCCAACCTAACCTAACCTAACCCGTCATATGAAACACTCATTAATAATATGATTATAACTAAATTTAATTTATTTAAAAGTTTATTTATGGGAAAGAAAGGAAAGTAAACTTAAATTATAATACTCTATAATCTACATGAATATGATAACAAAAAATACAAATTTTACGACTAAAATCAATAACATACGAGTATACTAAAGTATACTCAAATACTTATTAAGTATTATAATATGTGTTTTAATTTAAAAAATACATACTTTCAGAAAATAATCGAATTCGATTATTTATTAAATTTATATAGTTACCCCAATATTTTATTTAATATAATTACGATAAATACATTTTTCATTGCATCGAACATTAGACGTATAATTTTTTCATAAGTAGAGGATAATATATTAGTTTTTTTTCTAACAGAATTCGATCTTCTAAAAACGTATAATATTTATACAATGTACAATATAGTTTTTTTTTTTTTTTAGTTATAAATCCGTAGATTTGTTTGTTGCAGCTCTCCATGCTTCTCTATCGTAGCACAATTCTTTCAGGTCTTTGTAATTTTCTTTATTCGTATCCTGCATTATCTGTGTCATGTATTCTGCCCTTGGTCTTCCTCTTGCAATGTGTCCTTCAACATCTCCTTCAATTATTTTCTTTAGTAAACTTTCATGCCTTAATATGTGTCCTATCATCTTGCCTCTTCTGGATTGAATACTTTTCAACAATATAGTTATATAAATATAATTTATTATATTTGAAAACATATTTTTTATAAATGTAAATTATCAGAATCATTATGTTTTAATGTTTAAACATGTGAAAAACAATATATTGAAAAACATTTTTTTTTATCATTATTAACTTTTTTATTGAGTGTGTTCATTTTTTGAAACTTCTTCATTATAATGTTAATTTCACCTTTTTGACTATTAATACAATTTTCAACAAATTAAATGGATAGGTAAAATCAAATTTACATTTATTGGATTTTCTTCTTCGTTCCTTGGATTGAGACATAAAAAATTAATGTTAGGATGTCATTAAATTGATATTAAACTCTACCATCATTTAATCGTTGATAATAAATCAATATTAATCAATATGAACCCATATAGTAGGTATTGCTTGTAGTCTATAGTAATATTATAACATATATATTACTAAATGAGCATACTATGTAATATATGTAATACTAGATATATAAATGTAAATATTGCAGTTTTACATTTTATACTAAAAATATTTTAAAATATATATACATTTACATATAACAAGACATACATTGGCATATATTTTCTATAAAAACAACGATATCTACAAAGTATTTATTATTTAGTAATTTGTTGGTATTTAAAGGGATCAAAATATTGTTTCGGCCACTCGAAAAAATTCTTGATCGTAAAATTTTGTACCCACCAAATGTCACCGAACAAAACTTGTATATTTTAAAATGTATAATTTTTGTATTAGTTAGTATATATTAAATAGAAATCTATGGCCTATGGTGCTAGTTATAGATTAAAATGCTGGTTTTATTTTTCAGGGAAAAAATTGGGAAATTTCCAGAAAAATTATTTTTTGCAGTCAAAAATGTTGAATTGAACAAAAAATCGTTATTTCGCCAAAAAAATAAAATACATAGATACCTGTATAATTCTATAGTTACTTCCATTTATGTTTTTTGCAATGTTAATATAAATTTTTTTATTTAGGAAATATATAGTTTTGACTTATATAGTGTAATTTCTGAAAATTATTTTTTCATCACATTTTGCATACTACCAACATTTTTAAATTTAAAGATAATAATTTTGTAAGAAAATGTTGTACCCTATATAGGTCTATTATAAAGTAATAATTATAATTACTACAAAATAGATAGGTATAACTTTGTACATGACAACAATGAAATCTAAGACTGTGGTCTACAATGAAATGAAATATAGAAATAGAAATATTTTAATGTTGATAATGAAATTCGATGAAATTCAATTTTACGACACATTTCGAAAATTTTTACTGTATACTTCACATTTTGTATTGCATATATTATGTAATATAACACCCTATAATAAGTACTATTAGTATTATTAGTGTCGATAAATAAAAATTATACATTTGAAAAATACTCCTGGGAACGCCATAAGTTGTTATGAAAACAGAATAATAATATAGAGGCCAGTGTATGATATAACTTTCAGAATTTCTTCTTTCTTATTTTTCCTTTTCTAAAACAAAAGATATAAAAACACAAACTATAAAATTCAACGTTTTCAATACGATTTAGCACGTACTATATAGTATTTATATACAATATTTCAGTAGAAACTCGAAATTGGTTAAAAGTAATTTTTACTACCTAAGTATTAAAGTCAAAACAAGTTTCGATTAGAGTGCTTAGTCCAAACAAATATTTTATAGGAAATCCTGGATTCATTTTTAAAACTTTTAGTTGTTTTTACAAAGCAATATGTTATTATTAATTTTGACAAAATTAAAATATGAAAGTTGAGGTTATTTAATTTAAAGAAAGATATTTTAATTTTACTATACTGTATTTAATATTTACTTATATATGAGTTAAAAATCTCTCAATGTAGTATAATTTATTAGTTATGTAACTATGGATATTTTTAGCAAAAGTCTAAGTATGATTTATTTTACTTAGTTCTGATCACTAACAGATTTTAAAGTTAAAATTTAAGTTTTACATTTAAATATCATTTATTTTTATTTTAAAAATGAATTATAATTAGTCTCATTTCTATTAAATTTTTTATTGTGGTTGTATTTTATGAATTTATAAAATTGTATTGAAAATATTACTTTTGAATTTCTTATTTATAACTACCAAAAACATTGTGCAAAGATAAAACAAAAAATAATAAACCATAATGAAAAACATTATCTAGCGCCCTGCCTAGTCATTTTGTAATATACGTATTTTTATAAACATGTTTTATGACTTATTAAAAACCAATTTTTTTAATTTTTAAAATAAATACAACTTAATATAATTTAAATATACAAAAATGCTACGTAGGGCACTAGACAATATTACTATTTATATTTTATTTTTCGTTTCATATTTCTAAGGGTTTTATTCTAACTTCTTAAAATGGAAAATGCTAACATGAGTTTTTCATTGAAAATTGTTTGAGCTGTCCTTTTAAGTCAAGTTCCTTAAAAATTCATTGGTACCTAGTTATTATTTGATATTTTTGTTATAAAAAAAAAATAGTTTTAGTTTTCATTAATATTTTATTGTAATAACCATATAATTGTAATTGTACTTCACAGAGGTATAAATTGATCTTCTAATTTGTTATTATTTCTTATAAATACTAATAAAAACCAAAAGTTTGAAAAACCCTGTTATTGAAATATTGTACTAATAATGTTTTTGAGTAAAATATCTATTAAAATAACAATTTTAACTTTTAACTTTCAAAACAAAAGTTTAACTTAACTTATATTTAATTTTCAATAACTAGGTATATGTATAAAATTCGATATTACCGATAAGTGATAATAATGTTTACGGATATTTACGATTTTTCCTTGTCGGTTCGTTTCGATGATATGAACAAAATAAAAATGAAAATTCCTTAAAAGTTTTCCGTTGAACTAAAAGCAAAATCTACCTGTAGGACCAAAGTGCAAGTTTTTAGTCACTGATATTATGTACAGGTTCTGGGTAATGGTATACCTACGACTTTTTAGACGCAAAACGAGAGAGACCGGGACAATGTAATTACGCGATTGATGATTTTGAAAATATATTATTATTAGCCATATACGGTACTGTATCCTATTATTATTTTATTATTCATTATTTAATTAAAAACCCTTTGCCCGTATAAACTAAGTTAATTTTAAGTTCACCAACCGTACGATAAAATTGCATACCTATAGGTTCGTTGCGTTTAAAAATCGAATTATCCTTTCGTTTGCCTTTATAATATGTAGGTACCCATCATGTGTTATTCAATATCAGAACAGGACGTGTAAACAGGGTTCAGGAAGTCAAAGGGACGTGAACATATATTTTTTTTTTCAAAATTAAATTATAATGTATTATCAACTATTTTGTATTTAATAAAATAGATATAAAATAGTAGGTTACTTAAAAAATAAAAAATTTAAAATGTATAATAATATTACCAGAGATCGAAATTCCCGTATTTGTCGGGGGAAAATATTTCCATTTAGGTAACTCTTGGTATTTTTTTTTAATAAATTCAACAATGTGTCGAGAAGTAATTAAGCAGTACGTAGTACTAAATTTTATTATGTTTATTTAAAAATAATTTTAAAACTGTGCCTCTTATACCCCTTATAATAATATTACCATATTAAGTATATTTTTACGTTTCATTTATTATACGAGTATATAGATACAGTTACTTTTTCGACAAATTCAAGAACAATTGGTTCATTAAATATTTTAAAGATTTTTTTACTATATTTAGATATATAAATAGTATTTTAATTAACATTTTTTGAAACTAAAAATAAAACATTACAATTTTACATGCCTTTTTAAATGCCTAATCATATTGTAAATCTTATTTATACAAAAATATTGGTGTTATCTTTTAATTTTGGTTCAGTAATTTATTTTTTACGATTTCTAAGTATATACAAATGTGAGTACTTTTTTAACTTATTTAATATTAAATTGTACCCATTTATACATTATAAATCGAGTTTTAGCAAGAAAATAATATTTTATATATATATATATATTATGAATTTATAACCGATACTAATTTTAAATAATTAAAATTGATACGTTGGAAAAACATTCAAATTTTTATAAACTTGCATAAATCAGATTTACAAAATGGCTATTTTGTTATTTTTTTTACATTTCTATATAATTTGAACTTTTTGTTTTAAGTTCCTTAAAATTTAAATCAAATTAATAGATAACATTTAATTATAACATAAAAGTGAAAATAAGTTTTAAAAAGATGCAAATTGTTCGTCGGTTGTCAATAGATATGAAAGCATTTCGTTTCTGATAGGATATTGATGTATTGCATTTGAAATTAATGATAAATCATTAAATTCGAAAAAGAAATGATTCTGAGTGGAGCATTGGTGTACTATACATAATTATTAATATTAATGATATTATTCAGTATGTTTAAAACTATATCGTAAGAGAAATCCTCGAAAAATGTGATTTAGTGTGACCTTATCTATATTATAAAATATACTATTTATTTAGAATACCCTGATTTAATATAATTATGTATATAAATACGTATTACTATAAAATATGTCTTTCAATAACTATATATTATTTAGAGTTCAGTTCGTATTTTTGTTATGTGTTTGTCTATAAATAGACTAAAATTTCGAAAAAAATAAAATAAAAAAAAAGCAATCAATTGTATTATTGTATGAATAATACATTTTGAAATTACGAAGAAATGAAAATTTTCGATATGACAAAATCGTATTTTTGCTGTTTTTTGGTATTTTTTCCTTACGCATTAAAAAACTGTTGGAAAAAATTTAAAAATGTCATCTATAAAGTACCAATTACATGCAATTTTCTACCGGAAACAAAATAAGCTTATAAAGATCGGAATACTCCTTCTGGAAGAAAATTTATAAACAGAGAAAAAATAAACATCATTATAAACCATTAGCTCCTTGGTATATATGCTCAGATCTAAAAACTACATCTGTATGACAAAAGTTTTAAAATTATAACTATGTGATTCAGACACGAATCGTTTTAAATTTTGAACGCTTAATGCGATATGTTATATTATCCAATTTACTTCAAAATTGCGTAAATTAATAACGTACAATTAAAAAAATAATCGACAGAGAAACAGATAATATTATTGTGATTTATTTACAGTAGTTGTACGCATGACCTTAGCTAAGTGACCAAAATTGTATGAGAGACTGTGTTAATGATACTGTATCAATAGTTAGAAACCTGAGTAGGCTTTACAATGATATCCAATATATTTACAATTCCTACATGCTCAATAAAGGAAAAGAAGGATTCGATTGTCTAGAGTTTTTCGCTGTCCACCATCCAGGATCGGTATCTTAAATATCGAATTCAAATAGTTCACACTCGTAAAATTAAATTGTATTCTATTTCCAAGTGGGTTGAGTTTAAAATGATATACAGTATCTACAATTTAAATAAACTTTGGCCTTTTTTCTAAACGAAGACAAATATTATTGCCCCATTATTTGAGCATTCAGGCGTATATTTTTGGAGAAAATATTAAAGGGAAAATTCGGCGTTTTATATGCTGGGTAGGATAACGTAGAGAGTAGGTGGGAATAGTTTTCATGTGCCCCCTCACTTTAACCCCTGAATATGTAAGTATTCGTTTTATAATATAAAATGTAAGTATATAATACTATATTGTATGGTCGAAAAAATTCAAAAACGATCTCAACTTGGCATTTGGTACGATCGTGTTTTTATCCCTCGACTACTGAAGTTTTCTATTATCGTCAGGCGAATAAAAAAAAAAAAAAAAAACAAAAATGAATATTTTCCATAAAAAATGATTACTCACTTGGAACATTTTCGTCGTCGGATAACAGCCGTGAAAAAATAAAACGGTTTTTCATGAACATTTCGAACGGTAAAATCTACATCTCATAGGATAACTAACTATTATAAAATACGTAAGTATAGTGTATTATGCGTTTTGTATAGTTTGCGTCTGTAGACTTATACAATGCATTTGAGTATAAATGTGAATACGATTTAGAAAAATATGCAAGTACTTGTGTATTTCGATTATTTTCACGCGCACATTTCTATTTGTCTAAATAATAAAATATTATAATATAAATAATAATATTTTATTTCTATATAGGTAAGGGTTATAATTTTAGAATATTTTATAGTAGAACGATGAAAAAAATTTCATATTGGTTTGGAAAATTAAAACCGAATTGAAATTATAAACAATAAACAATAATATGTCGAAAAATAATTATTATTAGGTACCTATAAGTTTTAATACGATCAGCATTGGGGGAAAAAAAAGCATTTATCTAAAATCTAAATAATACCAAAAATTACAAAGCTACAGATAAAGTTAAAGTAACTGGATTTTGTCTAGATGAAGATAAATCAATTTGCATAATATGCATAAAAATATTACATTTTTTTCAAATACTATATTAACCACCATATTTGACTATAATACGTGTATCATTGTATGATAATACCAGAAAAATCATAATATACTCCTCTGCCTCCCCCCCCCAAAAAAAAAAAAAATAAAAAAATGAAAATACACATTATTGTAAAACCAATACATTTCTCGTTACGCTCAGAATCTAAAATGGTATTTAAGTACCATAATTTTCTATACAAATATTTAGACCTTTATAATCTTTGATTATTAAAATAATAGATGCAGTAATAATAAAACTTTAGTATTACATTCATTTTTAATATAAAAATTTTAAAAATTTGTTGTAATCTTTTATACATAATATCAGTATTGATGTTATCATAATATCACATAAGTATATTATAAATACATATTATCTAGTATTATGATACAATAATGTTAGATTATGTGACTATGTTAGGTTATTGTTAATAAGTAATATGACTTTATTTAAATAGTTATGTGGTTTTTATGACTAAGTGATGTTTAATGAAATAACCTTTTTTAATTGCCATTTTATTCACAGTTTTTTTAAATATATTACAAAAAACATAAATGTAAAACGAAATTTGCTAAATTCCTTCAAAAGGTTTTAGTTTGGTAGGTACCTACTTGACGACTGTAGGACCGGTTTTTGTAATGGGTTCTCACTAGAAATATTATAACATAATTTGTCTTACAATTTTTTGGAAAACCGTTTGAATTGGCTATACCTAAAAGGTGAATACCTATTTATATTAACTAATATTCATTAATAGAATTGGGTTGAATTCAAAATGTAGGTATCAAACTGAACTATAAGCTTTAAGGCCGAACCCGATCCCAAATTTTTAATGTTAATGTAGAACCCGAATTTTAACTATTTTGCATATATTTATATAATAAAGTTAATGTTAATTGTTATACAGTTATATATATATATATATATATATATATATATTATATGTTAATCATTTTTTGATAAATCAAAAAAAATTAGACTGAATAAACAATTTAATCCTGAACAAATATTCAATGTAGATGAATCTGGTATATCTAGTGTGCAGCACGAAGAGTAACAAAAGTTGTGACAAAAGGTTCAATGGTTATTGGGAATAATAATGGTTGAATGCATTTAGAAAGTTTCTTGCTTTATCTCAAGCCCCTCTGTAAACACGTAAAATCAACTTCTAACAATGCTATATTACTGATTCTAGATAATCACGTATTACACGTTTCCCTATACATTTTTGTCGTGAACATCATATTACCATGCTTGGATTTCCTCCTCATACCACCCATATATTACAACCTTTAGATGTAGCAGTGTTTGGCCTACTAAAAACATACTACATCCAAGCATGTGACATATTTATGGTAAACCATTCTGGAGTGTAATAAACGATCGTGATATCGGAAAACTATTTTGTGAAGCATACATTCGAGCTGCTACAGTAGGAAATGCAGTAAAAGGCCTTAGTAATTGTGGTATAGAACCCTTTAATCCAAATATCTTTTCTGATCATGACTTTGTGTCTGCTGAAGTCACAGACAGACCATTTGAAAATAATGATATGTCTGATTTGGCTTCACGAAATAATATCATACAAATTACAACTAATGAATGAAGAACAAGCAATTCATGGTGAACCTATACCTAGATCAAGTTGGAGAAATAATGAACTCATTTCTACACCGAAAAGGCCACCGAATCTTCCAGCTTTTCCAGTGGCATAATGACCAGTTTCAAAACGCCATCCTAAATCTAAAATGCTTAGAAATAACAAGTTCTCTAGTAAAAGGTATTTTAGAAATGAAAGAAAAATAAAAGCACTTAGAAATAAGAAAGATAAAAGAAAATAAGAAAATTAAAAAGGAACAGAAAAAAAGTGAAGTTTGTAAAAATGGAAAACACCAATTAGATAATACCTCTGAAGATTTTATTGATGACGAAGTTCAATTTATTGAAACAGATGATGAAGATTCTGTAGATTTTTGTCAACAGCCTTACTACAACGACGTGAGAGGCGAGACATGCATAAAATGTGTGAAATGTGCTAGATGGGCTCATGAGCTATACTCAAAACTCGATTGTTGGAAAACATTTGTATGCAAATTTTGTAGAAAAGATTAATATAGTTGAATAATATAGTATTAATAAGTTGAATGAAAGAATATTGTTTCATTTCTTTTTTTGAAATAAAATTGTGATAATGTTGGAAATTACATTTTTATAAAAGTTTTCGAAATATTATTAATTAAGTCTTGTTATTTATAACAATTAGGCATCAGTATTATTTAAAGCAAAAATAAGAATAAAGACGGCTTCGTTTAAATTCCTAAAAAAAGTTGTTCTTTAATAATATTATAATACTTGATTGTTAAAATATGTTATTAACTTATGTTATTTAAAAAATTGTCTTAATTTTAAAAAAGATTCTTGTTATTTATTTAACACAACAGGTTAATATCATTATAAAAATATTAATTATATAATAAAATATACCTATGTAATCTCTATATGTCATCTTGCCCCAGTCAATTGTCAACTTATCCCAGTGTATGGGTAAGATGACGAAAATGCAATCTTTAAAAAAAAATCACATTATTTTAAATGTTTAAATCTACTTTTCAACTTTATCATTATTTTTATTAGATCCTGAAAAGTTTTTCAATACATTTATATCAAATTTAAGTTTCTATCTAAATAATTCATATTGGAAAAGTGCATTTGAAATAAGGTTCGCCAACTTACTCAGGTTTCCCTTATAGGGTATAGGTAGGGTATACTGAAGAGGGTACCAGAATATTAGATTCTTTTAGAATATCTAACTCTAACCTCTTTTAAATAGTTCATATACTCAATAAATAATAATAAATATTAAATATATTATAGAATAAAAATATGGTACCTATGGTATGAACCAAGATTAACAGGCCTCGGTATGAATTATGAAATATGAATGCATTGTACTATTGTATGATGTATATGTGTTCATAAAACATAATCGTATAAATGGTAAGTCCGATTTTTAAAATGCCGTGCCAGACATTTTAGTATTATATTTGCGCTTTGTACATTACAACTTCACGATTTATTGAACCACCTGGAAACTTTTGGCGCACCATCGTGGTTAAACGAGTATACCGAAATATTATAAACTTCGATACCACGATGTTGAACTCTACTCAATTTTGTACCTTGTGGTTAATGTGGTCCTTGTAAAGACACCGATGACTCCATAGAAACGGAGAATTGTACCAATGATGTATTAAAATGTTAAGTCGGTGTTAACTTTTTCCTGTCTGATAATTTTGAAACGGTTATTTAATCATGGTATAGGTACTATATTGTATGTACTTATATGTGCAATTTGATGATAAACGGGCATACCGGCCCATGATGATTGTGTACGCGATACGCGGTGTACCGGTGTCGGTGGAATACTAACTTCAGTATGATTTTCTCCGATACTAACATAAATGGCGGCTCGTGTCAAGGGGCACATGGATACTCACGTCTCCACCCAAAATATTGAATAAAAAACAATTATTAACCGAAAACTTAAATTAAATGAAAAATATAATATTTCGTCAATAACATAGACAATATAACTGACAACTATCGATAAAAATGAGAAGTTCCAAGTGATCAATTCTATAAAATCCAATAATTGTCCCCATTTATCGGCGAAAAGTACCGGGTGATGCCGGGCACGACCGAATTGTGCCGGAGTTTTTTTTATTACCGTCTGGTATTGTCTTTGTCCATAATAATCATAGAGTTTAGTAATAATGGGTACACATTATACAGCAAAAAATATTTTATAATTATATATATTATTTTAGTATCGACTTGATACCTACATAAAATTAATCTTTTCGGTGCGTTTATTTTCGTTAGTAAATTATATCCAATAAATTAATAAATATCACGTGTGTATTATAGTGTTAATTGTATCTATATATAATACATTTATAAATTTTCGAGACAATATTTTATTTTTATTAATTGTTTACATAGGACATGAGCATTGAGCATCATGGATATATAAAAAGTTTTTCTTGTTTATATATATATATAATATTATATCACCCTTGAATTAACGTACATTTTAGTAATTAAAATTAGGAATTGAGAGTGGTAAGTTATCATCGATGATATAGGGTAATGGGAAAAGGATAAAATATTTGTGCTATTTGTTATACCACGATCCCGCCGCTGAATATAAGTATCTATTAGGTATATAGGTATAATATAGAAAAAATTTGAAAGAGTTATTCTAATGAATATGGTTATCACTTCAAAATTTCAGGTTGATTCGTGATAGATAATGATAAGTATAAATGAACTTAAAAATATCAAATATAATGATCGCTGCAATCGTAAAAACAAGAAAACACTCGTGCACTTGTGGTTGCCACTTGACAATATCCGTTGTATATTAAAATGTATAACTATAGCGAACACTGTATAATTAAATGATAATAAATAATCAAATAATAGTATTATTTATATTTTGTCGAATACATTTGAAGTTCGAAAAAAGTTCGAGTTCGACATTTTACTGCTTGAGTTTGACTTTAAATCCGAATCAAATTCTCAAAGTTCAGCTCGATTTCTCGAACAGTTTAACTCGTGTTTTTGCCATGTACTTATATTACATTAAATCTATATCTTATTACTATCGATATATAAAGAAAATCACAAGTAATCATATTTGTATTCGACTTGTACTGAATGACAAATCGCATTATTTATCAATCATAAATAATTGTTAAACGTATTCATTTAAGATGTCCAATAGATCGTTTGGTACATATATATATATATATAGTATGTACGTCTGCTACAGGATTTGTTTCTCGGATGAGCTCTTTGAATAAATTGAATAAAAATAATAATTGAATATAATTATTCTTAATTTTTGTTTTCTCGTTTTAAAAACGGTTTATTTACGGCGAAATGATTAATTCGTTTTAATTGAGTTTTATTAATCGTTATTAAAATTATAATTATTTTATCGTTTTGATATGGAAACATGAAACTGTATATAAATATTATAAGTAAATACTGTGATTCTGAAATAAACCAAAAAAAAAAAAAAAAAAAGCCGGTCAGTAGAGGGTGGAAGCACTTCGCTCGTCGGGTGTCAGTATGGGTGGATGCACTTCGCTACTGGGCAGGATACTCTTGGTGGATATATTGTATTTGAAATCAATGATAAATCATTGCATTCAATAAAACGATTCTGAGCGTACCTTCGGTGTAGTATATATAACTCTTAATATTAATTATATACCACCTACCTATGTTTAACATTACATTGAAGATAAAATGTAGAAATAAATATGATTTAGTGTGACCGTATGCATATTTTGATATATTTATAATAGCTCAGTTTCATGTAGGTACAGTTATTACTACATAATATTATACAGTATATTTTATTCAATGTTCAGTTTATGACGTATAATATTGAAAACGAACAAAATATTATGTAAATTTAGTTAAATTAACGCACGACTAACGTTATATTAAATTTTTTCAGGTCTTAAAATCTCATTTTACCAAATATTTGGACTTAAATACCTCAAAATTGATAATTTTGTCGAAAAAATTAAAATGACTATAAAAAAAAATTGTGATTACGGATTTTCGAGATGTTTTGAATTTAGTTAGCGTAACGCATATTTAACGCTGTATAAAATTTTCAGACCTTAAAACCGAAAATTACCCCTTTTAGGACTTAGAAACCTCGAAAACTAAAATGTCTATAAATAGCCCAAAATTGCAAAAAATTTAAAAAAAAAACTTAATCATCGTAAATAGTTCACTAAATTAAATATCGGATAAAAATTTCGAGATTTTCAAGTCTTTATTTTCCCGATTTGACGAAACCGTAAATCTACCGTTTTTTCATCAACTCTTGGTAGTCTTTCCTTACGCATTAAAAAACTAATGAGAAAATCGCAAAATGACCTCTTTAAAGTACCAACTAGATGAAATTTGCTACCGGAAACTATGTAAGCTTGAATAGATCGAAGCACTGCTTCTGGTAGTAAATTTGTTAACAGAGGAAAAAAAAATATACATCATTGTAAAACCACTAGCTCCCTCGCTACGCTCAGAATCTAAAATGCGTAATCACGGCATAGAACGACTAAGCACAGGAAATGATTAATTGATCAATATAAACTACTCGTTGGTAAACTTCTACTAGATTTCTACTACTTACAATGAGGTTTTCAGCAAAACATAATAAATAAAATAAACACCATAGTATTTCGAAACCTTTTTGCACAGCTTAGAATCGAATTAATTTTTGTATAATATTATGGCTGCCTCGAATACGGTTAACACGATACTTGGAAATTGTAATAAAAAAGTTTTAATTTTCATACGAAAAATAGTTCAAGTAGCTAATATATTCTCAATTCTTTAAAAATCGACTACCCTCTGAAATGTGTTCATTTATTAAATTAATTATAAAAATTATTAATTATTTAAAATGTATGGAAAATTAGTTAATTAATTAAACCGCTATACTTACTGTAATAATGAAAAAAATAAGTTTTCTTATAATATAATATACCTAGGGCAAATAGGGATATTTATGAAATAATGATAATGGTATTATTGTAAGTATATATTATCGATACTTGCAAGTAAGGGGGTAAAATGTGTGTGTATTCAAATAATATGCAATACTATCACATATAAGTACACATTTAAATAAACAATAATTTAAAATATTAATAAAAATATTTAAAAAAAAAAAAATGAAAAAAAGGCTAACCATGTATGATTTAACATTATATTATTGCCAAAGAAATGTAAAAATTCACCTGGTAAAATGATTTAATCATTACCTTAAAAAAACTAAACAAAATAAATTTTAAAAAAAATGTTTTGTTTTGGAATATTTTATTTAAATAATATTTTTACTCTTAATAATATTTATCATTTATATAAGTACCTTTATTTTTAGAGAACTATGTACCTATATACTTGTATAGATTTTATATACAGATACGAAATGAAAATTTGTTTATTATTTATATAAGATAAAAAGTAAGCCATTTTTATTTAGGAAGTTTTTTTATTATTTCTTAATCAAATTGTATTGAGATATATAGTTATGTATTTTTCATATTCAAATTATATTTGAATTCCGAATGATTAAACCTGATATTGACGTTCTGACACTTTGATTTTTTTTAAAGTACCTATTGTATTGATATATTAAATGCATAGTATATTTTTCTTTTATATATATGTAATATGTATTTATTAAATGCAATGTATTTTGAATCAAATACGACCTTCCAGACGAAAGATTGAAATTTATTATTAAATTATATTATTAATTGACGGTTTATAAAAATATACTAATAATTTATTTATACCTGTAATGTATTCAGAAAATAAATACATTATTTTATATTTTTAATCAATATTAGATAATATTATACTATAAAAACGATAAAAAGTTAAAAATCATGACATAACTATAAAAAATTTAATTTATAGAAAACACATTTTTGAAAAAATTAAAGTCATAATGTAATTTGATAATATTATTGTTCTAAAAGTATTTATATTATTTTCGTTATAAAATAATATTTTATTGATTTTTATTTTTTGTTTTGTTTTTTAGGTGAGTGAACTTGTTTGTTTATGGCATCATCGAACAGTGAAAAATACAATACCATTATCCCCAACGGGCTCCAAAAACATCGGATAACTATAGATTTAGTAATACTATGTAGATAACAGGGATTAAATCATTATTTCTCTAAAGGAATATAAAAATAAAGACGAATTTCTAAGGATAAACGATATCAAAATAATTTAGTTGTAATTAATCATTAGTTGTAAAATTAGCAAAAATTACGATGAAATAACAGAAATATGAAATATTTGGAAATGTATTGTATTACAGAATTTTGAGATTAACATTTTTTTATATTTAGGACTTTACAACCAAAATAGTTCACTTGAAAATGTTGGAAGCACACAGTAGGTACATTATACAAGCCACTAAACACTGAATTCCAATATCTCTTTAAAGTTATGTCTATGATATAAGTTTTTATAAGTTCTAAAAACGTTTAAAGGTTTTTCGTATTATGGTTATTTTTATATTAACTTAACTGAGTAAAAATTAGTATTAATTTGCTAATTTTAAATTAAAACCTAATGTTTTGATTGAGAAAATTAATTAATATTTTTAAGGTTGTGAAATATAAATTTAAACATTTAATTAGAAATATTTATTTTATGTTAATTTATGGGACTAATTTTGTGTCCCTAAATATTATTTAATTATAATTTTACTCTTTGAAAATGATTATAAAATATTTTGCTTTTTTTATGTAAATAATATAATGTAATTCATTATAGGTATAACTTTTCTACTTTACAGGAGATTCGATTTTTCACATTTTATTTTTTTTTAAATAGGTATGTATTTTTTGTTGAAAAAAATATTGGTAAAGTCAAATTTTGGCAGTTGGACTTGGTTTAGTAATATCAAATTAAAATTTAACGATTTTACCATGTTCATTTAAAAGGTTTATTTTATACAGGATGATATTTTATATATTATAGTACTTTTATTTTAATTTATTGTTAAGGTACAACATCAAAGGAAAGTTTTAGTAGGCTAAATTTATCATAATTTCGTAGCAAATATATATTTTTTTTGTTACCAATTTTTTTGGTTAGTTATTACTAATTTTTTTAATCATTAATCCCATTTCGATTCCCCCTTGTGTAGGAATAAAGATGTGGTACGAAAATTTGAATATTTTAGTGGCTGACAATATTGTAAATACCTACTCATTATGTGCCAACGTGATAAAAAGGCAGAAGAAATAAGAGAAAAATGAAGATATTGTATAAAAAGGATCCCACATATTTTATAATCTATTTATTCCATATTTTCCATAAAATATCATCAATTTCTCTCGGTATTGTGACTTGTTAATGTTTTTATAGATGTAATATCATGAAATACTAAGTTCAGCATTTTCATAATGTATTTGAGTACAGCGAAATACAGTTTAATAATATGCAAACCTAGTTTATGCAACGTGCATACCCTTAACATTTGGAACGACGGATTTCGCTGTGTATTCTCGAGATTTGGACGTGAATCCGAATTTATGAATAAATTAAAAAGTATAAGTACTCATTAAAATATAGTTTCGGATGTAACAGATTTTCCGTTGTCGATAAAATGTGTGTACCAGAATTATTCATGTCTGTATAAGTTCGACATTCCCGTCACGTTATTTGTATAGATTACTGCAGGTGTCATAGTATCATAACATTATCTATTCTTGCATTAACGTCCCTTGCAGGATAAAAATTCAGGATAATTGTATGAAACCGGTAATTGAATACTTTCTACTCTAATAAAAAAATAGCATGATATTTGATTGTGAATTTCTTTGATTCACAAAACTAAAATTCTTTTAGTCACATATATATATATACATTTTTCATTGGTAAAAAATGAATTACAAAATACTTGTTACAGTAATAAAAAATAATTGTAATACAATAAAAATATATTTTCTGGAATATTTGATATTAGATATAAACTGCGATATTTTGTGACTTATCAATATCCTATTATATAATCAAGATAGTACCTTTTGTTACAGTAAATTATGATATGACTGAACGTCAGAGAAAAACGAAAATTACAGATTATATTCAAATACGACTTTAGAAACATATTTAATATGGAAAATTAATATTAAAAACATATGGCAGACTCAGAGTATAAAAAGGCTCTAAATTTAATTTTATCTTTTACCCTTATTTCCACCTCATATCAGTCCCATTAACCAACTACTTAATATTATTATTAGATAATAGTTATAAATTTTTAAACCAACCCCACGAAAATTATATTTCCATTTTCCAACATTAGTCCGAAAAATGTAGATAAGGAAGACAATTTTTCTTTCCTCAATAGAAATATCAAATGGGTATATTTTTTCAGACTACACGTGGTAAGTACAATATTTCTTGAAAGTGTGGCCTAGTTTAAAGTCGAAAATAAGTCTAGTTGTAACACATTCATACTGAATGATGATAATATTTATCTACTAGCTAAATGGTATTTTAATTTCGAACATGTATTTGACAAAATACTCCCAGTGATAGTATCGATAAAAACTAATTTACGTAGATTATTTACAGCGTTTCTCTAAATTAGGAACCTGTATGAAAATATAAATTAAAGTAAAATATTGGAAATATATATGTATATGTAGGGATAGGAAAAAAACATTCATATTATACTAAAAATTATACAAAATATAAAGTACAAACATTTTAAATAATAAATACAAAATACATTTTATTCCATATATGGGTAAATACGATGTAGGTACTAACTACAATTGAACAAGAATAAACTAATTTTTTTTTATTACAGATTCAATATTAAAACGTGATGCTTGTTAATTAAAAAAATATTATATACATTACAAACTTAACCTACACTAAGTTAAAAAAAAAAAAATTAATTAAATATGTATAGTCGGTATTTATCTCATATTGATTATTTTTTCATAATAAAAATATATATAATAAATGTATTAAAAAATGTACAAAATACATTTTATAATGGAAAAAATTCAACATACCTACTATATATATTTATATAATCTCTATATGTACTAAAAGAATTCCCATATGTATTCTGGGGTTAATCTCCAAAACTACTGACTAGATTTATATGAGGTTTTTTTCATTTTCTAGATAATTTTTCAAAAAATATCATAGATCATTGTTTGGAGGGGAGGGAAGGGGAAAGTGGGTTATAATTTGTATTCAATGCACAAGCACAACACAAACTACTGGTTGTATAAAACAGACATTTTCAGAGAATATTAGTTTAAAGAGCCCTACACCACATTATTATCTAAAGAGTAAGGAGTAGTCATTACACGTATTCTCGTGAACATATCAGCTATCTACTTCATAATCACAAAAAAATTTTTATTTTTCACTCAAATAGATAATTGTAATTCAATCAGAATGTCGCAATAAGTACGTCAATTTAAATTTTGAAAATTTTTTTTTTATTTACCAAAGAATGATCAAAACACTTTTTTAAAATTGTTTTTATTTAATTAGATATTCACATTCAAAATTCTGAAAGTTTTGGAGAATTTAAGCAGTTTTAATTATAATATAAAATAGAAAAATGATAAATGTGGTTCGATCAATTCCTCGATTAAGTAATGAAAAATCTATATACGATTTTAAAATTATTATAGCAGTACGTATTGTGTCGGACTTTTAGAGTTAGAATGAGTAGTATTTGACCAAAAACTAATGGTATGTAGGCCCATTATTATTTAAATGACATAATCGTCCGCAAAGAAACGATATTTTTACATTTATTCTGTAAGAGGATTCAAGTTTCAATTTATATTTAATGCCTAGCCCAAATACTATCAATTATTCGCATTGGTCAATGTCTATTTGGGAATAAAATTATTCAATAATATATTGACTACATTGAATTGGTTGAGGTCATTTATATAAATAGTTATGTATTATATTTAAAATATGAATTTTTTTTAATTGCTTTAAAATTATTTATATAATTTCCTAATCTACTCAATAATTATTTTGTGATGCCACATTTGTCACAAATTATATATAGTAAAATACCAATAAAACAGCAATTATTTTTATGCAGCATAAAATAAAAAAATGTTCATATAATAGTCATATTAAATGATGATGGTGGTAGTAGCATACTCAGCATTTTTAGAAAAAAGTAATTTTTTTGGGAGGTTTTTTTAGGTCATTATAATCCTAGGCCTAGTTAAGACTATCAAAATAATAACGTTTTAAGTCTATTTTTGTTATTGATTTTTTTTTCTTATTTTCTGTCTTGGAATAAAATACGGAATGTAAAGGAAGAATCACATCCGTTCGTATTCTAGTAATTATACAATACTTTCGGGGGGGGGGGGTGGACGATTACGACAAAATATAATATTCAAACTGTACGCGCGTGAAGTTCGTGCGAATTTTTGTCAATGTTTTTTTTTTTTTTTCGAAAATCGCGCGACAATTGAATCCACGTGAATCCGATTTGACGTCAGAGATTTATGAACGAAAGATAAATATACACGTATTATAATATCATGTGCAAGCAAGTGGGCATGCGCGCAGAATCAGTAATACGTGTTAAAAATAATTTCGGTTGCGTCGGTATGAATAAAATTACCGTCTTGCAAAAATTCGTACATGGAGTTCCCGAGGGACCGCTAAATCCGAGATCGCTTCTAACTGCTTCACATATACACACACACATATATATATATACGTTTGTGTATATTATAAAATATCCAAATTTTTCACGGCAGTTTATTATATAATCGGAATTTTCGGCACGCCTCAAATTCCTCGCCGAGAAAGTATTTTAGTCCAAACGACTGGCGGTATTTTCGACCAAACAAAATACAATGAACACATCATTTCATAAAGTATTATATAACGTTCGCATTTTAATCTCGCAAACGCCTCATTTTCGTCTCTATCCGTCTTTCCGTCACCGTATAATGTAGTTCGACGAAAACGGCATTCCGTTGTCGTACATTATGCATATATTATAATGCAATATAAACTGCAGCTGTCGACCGTCCCGGCATTTTATCGGCTAGACGAATAGTAGACAGAGAAAAGACCGAATTCAATGCACCCAGTTTCCCGTTAATTTTTATTCGGGAAACCCTACAAGTATTGTATATTATGGTTGTTAATCATTATAATATCTATAAATTTCCCGAGTCCACTTTATTGTTTCTGTTTATCCGCAGATTACGAAAATAATTACCAAGATTGTACGCTTTACGTAAAACCGTGACTTTCCAAGTGTTAATCGCCTGAATAGATTCAGCTAAATACATCTGGATTCCCATCTAAAGCTGAAACCCCATTTCCGTCAGAAAATAATTGTAAATCAAAGAAAAAAATGCGTAAATTATACTAAATAGTTGGAAGATATTCCAATCTACAAACGGTAAACAAACGTCTCTACCAATAATATACCGATAAGATCGGTTTAGACTTGTGGCATAAAACCGTGAGGATATATGCTAGCAAATCTAATAACATCGAAATCATTCAACTTTGCCAATATATGGTCCTTCGAACTATTATCTCATTATATCGGTTCAACATAACAAAAATGACCTCGTCCATAGTCGGGAAATATCATCTATCTAGGATGAAAAGTTTGTTAACAAAATCTATATTGGAGCTACACGCCAATGCAGTTGCTAATAAACAACGTCTTGACAACTCGCAAAATATCAGTTGTCTCAAACACTTGAAGGCGTATGGCTTAGTTTAATTGACTTAGGCCTGGGGTTTTTATCTAATTTATTCTTCAGAAAACATGATTTAGTCGGACAAATAAAGTAAATTAGATGATTATCGATTTTTAAATGTCCAGAAAGCGCTTATTCTACGGAATAATCATGGAATAGTTATTTCGTACTTTTTGCACTGAATAAGGATTTATCCGGCGAATAATTATTGATAACAAAAAATGTTATATATATTCATTATCGTTATAAAATTTGGTTGTTTGATATTATGGTTGAAATTTAATCATTAAAAGAGAAGTTTTTCGATATTACTTTGTTTAATTATTCATCGTGCATTTATTTGAAAACAAATTTGTTACATCGAAATAATTTAATTTTCAAATTATCAACGTCTTTGTATAATTTTTCTTACACAGCCCGCCATAGCAGAAATTATATTTATCATTAATTTTCAACTAACAAACATTTTCATCTTTCCAGGATGCCAAATTAGATTATTTCTTCTCAAACACTTGTATATTATAGTTTTCTTATGCAAATTTAGGTGCAGCTCTTTTTAACGGAAAAAATTCCTAGTTAGGTTTCTTTTTTATATTAGATATTTCTAAAATGTTATAACTAAAAACTTACGAAAAAAATATTCAACGTGTATACGCAGTACGAACATTGAAAACATAAATGTAAAATGATTTATGTATAACACGAATTTACTCACATCACATAGGTTATAATCAAATAACACGCGTAACTTGTTCCATAATGCACCATTGCTACCACCTATCAGTATTACTGTATACCCAATAACTTTATTCGCCAAATATATAATAATCAATTTATTCAAAATTTTATTTCTTGAATAAATATATTTCATAGATCTGTCTGGCAAATAAGTGGACAATTGAAAAACCTAGCCTTAGGCCGTTAGGGGCAATAACATTAAGGGTACTACCCCAAACATATTTATTTATAAAGACGAGTTACTGGTCGTTTAAGTAATGATTCCATAGGACAGTTTCTATATTATATACGTGTACCTATCATATATTTATATATATAAAGTAAACAAATTAATGATAAATAGACGTCATCTATATATTTTGTAATTTTGTTGATTTAATAAAATCATGATGAATATTTTTAATTACTTTTCTGAATTTAAAATATAGATTTCTAAGACTTACCTACGCATTTCTTCCGTCTGTAAAACTAACCATTGTTAATTCACCATAATCATAATTTATTAATATTGTGTTACAAATTACAATAATTTATAACCGATACATCCAAAACTTTGAGTTCTGTTATAGAACTGTTCTCAAATTGCAATTTTGTTCAACTATTTGATAATAAATCCATTGTAATTAAACTTCAAACATAAACTTTGAAACAAAATATCAACATGATTGTATACAATATTTGTCCGGTATTTGAAACGAAAATAGAAAATTTTCCTAAATAGGTAATTTTAAACTCAAAAATTACTAAACATTTTTTTAAATCAAAAAAATTATCGTAGCCTAAATTTTAAATACTTACTTATTTTAATTACCTTTATTCAAAACAAATTATTTATTTCGAATAGGTACTGTATAAGTACAATTTTAGGTAGGGTAGGTATCTATACAATATCGTTGCATAAATTACTGACAAATTATTTATTTTTCACATTTTTTGAAGGTTTAAAATAAAATACGAATTCCTTCGATGAAAACCCACCATCTGGTGTCACTGTGTTCGGGAACTTTTAGATCTTAATCATGATTCTATTTGGATAGTAGAAAATATATTGTTCTATAAAATAGAGCAAGACTGAATTGTGTAAATAATTTCTAACAATTCAACTGTGTCGTCGACCATTTTCGACTTCATTCAACTGACTTGACAATTAATCCACCACCATATTACCGGGCGTGCGGTAATGTAACAAGAGTGGGAAAAATACAAACAATTTGTAATCCGAAAAACGAATTACGTTTAATTATGTGCTTAGAAATAAAACAATCATTTATTCTTGTTTTTATACTTTGAAAAATTATACATATAAATAGTATTTGAGTGATCACATAAAATGTAAAATTAATGAATTATTATAATCCATTATGACTAAATCGCCTATTATTTTACGGATTTAACCGATATTTTTAATGCATTTAATTAAAAATAAAAAATAAACATGTTTTACTGGGTATTATCTTAACGCGCTGAATTCCGTTAATTGTACGAAACTTCGATATACTATAAACCCCGTATAAAGTTATTTTTTACTTACAAGTACGATCAAATTTTCAAATTAATTACGTAGAAGAGAAATAAAAAATATATATACTTCGAGTTGAATTGTTACGGCTATAAAAGACTACAGTGGTGGGTGGGCATTAACTAGTTAAAAAGTTAAAGTTAATGTAAAAAGTTAATTTTTGTTTAACTTTTAACTCAACTAGTTAATTAATTTGTTTATTAAATAATCAACCTAACCGGATTAAATTATCATTGGCTTAACTTAACATTTGATCGTTAATTTTTATAATAATTTAGTTAAGTTAACACGTAGGTAAAAGACAAGAAATCGTATCATAGTAAGTATCTACAAACTCGTAACCAGTACTTAATATCGAAAAAAGTAAATAGGTAGTGGAAATTTTATTCTTAAATATTTGAATAATTTAAAAAAAGTCTCGAAATTTAAGACATAAATGTTAAGTGAAAAAATAAAATGTTAACTTTTTACTTAATCGGTTAAATTTTTTTTTTGTTTTTGGTTAACTCTTGACTTTTAACTGAAGGTAAACGGGCTAACTTAACTTAACTTGACTAAGTTAATTTTTTCCGTTAACCTGCCCGCCTTTGCAAGACTATATTTATACGGACAGACATTTTTTTTCTTTCTTGTATATAGGCACTCCATTAAACGGTGACCGGATATTGTAGGTATATGCCGAGGGCACTGTCATTTACAAATATCGGTCTGTGCACGTTTTAATAACGCGGCAATCAGAGTCGGATATACTACCTACCATGTCATACATAGGTATGCAAAACAATACGATTGCGAAACACTCGTGTGTCGTACTTTAAACGCCCTTTGAACGTTTTTTTTTTTTTTCATTCTACTCAAAAGAATTGTTGATATATTTTCAAAGCCGAAACACACGGATTACGGAGAGACCGACCGTAACATAATATTATAATGGGTTTTCATATTGTCACATGTACATAACATATTATACACGAGTAAATGATTTGATTGCATGACCACGTCACCCGGTCGGCCTACATTACAACATAATATTTTATCGTTTTCCAACAGAGAGTCCGATTGTTGTTTTTATAATACTATTGTATTGTATTGTCGTATATTGTTTCGTAATGCCGACCCGATCGATATGCGCCGACTTTTTTTTTGTCCGGCCAGACCGCACCGGCAAACGTCTATAGAAATCGATCAAGGATGATACGCCATTGGAGATTTCCGAAAATTGCGTGCGAAATTCGGTCAATTTCGATTTTAAGTCAATATTAAATTGAACCGATATTACTGCTCTTAGCCCAACTCATACTTCGGTTAAGCGAACATTAACGCGGTCAAATATTCGTATCACTTTTTTGTTGTTGTGTGCTCGCGACATTTGTTCAAAAACGTGTTCGTGAAAATCGAACAAAATGGAATTTCAAAACGGTTTAGTGCGGTAAAACACCTATTGTATAAAATATATTACATAAAACCATATTTTGGACACGACCTCATCGATATTTTAAGATACTATAATTATATTTTTAATATTGTATGCACAAAAAACCTTTTTTTTTTTTTTTTTTAACTTATTTATTAAATTAAAAATATAATAATAATTTTCAAAGCGTCCATAAGATCATTTCTATAGGTATTTTCGTTTGTTTTTCGTGAACACTTTTTATAACTAAAATTCACTGGGCGTTTTTTCATAAGCATTCATATATCGATAGACACCGATAAATATCAGTTTAACCATATGCTCAGATATAAATAAAAACAAAATCTATAATCAAACGTTATTTAATTTAAAAATAAATGTACCGTGCCAATAGCTATAGATAACCTACCCTATATTAGGTACGTACCATACATTATAATACATCTGTGGGTGGATAATGGTCAAACTCACTCTTTATGGTTTTTCTTTTACATTTAGAAAAATAAGAATTATTACATTTTACTGTGGGAAAATAGTGATTAGTGATTTGAACTTTTTTTTTTTTTTTTTTATTTATTACAAACGATTTTATTGTAATATACCTACTCGCCACCCTTACTGGTACATATATATTTATATATATATATATATATGTACGTGTATTATGTATGTATATACAAAAAAGTATATTATATTATATTTTTTTAATAAAAAAAAAAAAGAAAAAAAAAGGTTTTTCAATTCATCCCGGCTCCATAAATATCGTTGTGCCGAAAGCAAAACAAATATATGTATATAAATATGTATACATTATTCTGATATACTGGCCATGAAAATGATATATTTCAGTAAAGGGCACAGTATTATATTCACTATGTAAATAACGTTTTTAGTGATTACAATTTTATTAAGCCTATAAATCACACATAAATTAATGTTAAAAATGTATAAAAACCAAAAATCGAAATACCAAATGGTGGTAATTAATTGAGAAACTGACCATATCATGTAGGTATATATAAGAGTAGTGATACATATTATTATAATGATCTATATAACATTATGTTTGTGTCCATTATAAAATGTAGGTGTAAGACGTACATTTAGCTATTTATCCGGGTGGTGTAGTTGCAGGTCAATTTCTGGAAAAAAAAAAATTGGACTTTTCTCAAAACGTATAGGAAAATATTGAAAAATTGTAGGAATTGAAATTAATATATATGTATAGGTATTTATTTCCAAAAATAAAATTGATTTCGATATTTCTTTTAAGTTAGGTACATACATTTCTGTTTTTGAGAATATCAATATAACAAATTTGTACTTGGGTGTTACTTTTAATTTCAGCTTTCAAGAGTTTTCCATCTATTTCATTAATTTACACTATACACTCATTTCTCATTTATGACACTTATGACACTGTCAAAATTTACAATTATTATTATTATTATTATTTTTTTTTTTTTTCTTAAAAAAAAAATGTTTTTTCCCTAAAAATAACAGTTGTTCTATATGAAAAACTTTTTATAAAATTTTACATACTATCGAAAAATAATGAATTAAATTCTAAGCGGACCAAAAAATGTTATTTATATAACTCGAATACACTAGTATAATATTTTAATATATAAGTTTTGGTACTATTCATGATATATGAATATGGTAAAATGTAACAAACCTTATATTAATTAATTTTATAACTAGATATATAATATTGTTTCAATATAACACAATTTTAACATGTCTAATTATTTATACAATTAAATTTTCTGAAAATATTGATGTGTATGCGTTGAATATTTCATAATGATATCGTTTTTTATTTATTTGTTGTTATTTAATAACATAATCTAATTGGTACTACAAAGAGATTATTTTTCAATTTTCCCTGTGAAAAAACACTAATAAATTAATACAGATGTCTGAGAATGGAAAGAATTATGAATTAACTTCCATTCGCATCTTATTATTACTATAATACTGGGTTTCATTTAATTTTTAATTTACTTAATTACACCCAATTTTAATATTTATACAATCTTGATGAATTTGTGAAATGTATTGATATTTTCAGAAAGTACATCTCTTAAAAATGTATGATTTTAAATAATATTAATTTTTATTAATCAACTAATACATAATATATATTATAATATTACATTTATATTATATTATATAGTATTATGTACTAAGCATACCAAACAACCTGGTTACAATATTGTATTATGACAAACGTCCTGGACATAAAAAATCATTAATGATAGATAGCGAATATAATAAAATTTAAGTGGTAACAAAAAAAATTGATGGAAATTTTATACAAATAAAGTGAACTTAAAATTGTATATTTAGATTTTATTTTATTTTTAAGTATCATATTACATATACATATCCTCAAATACACAATATTTCTTTTTACTCTACTTGGTTGTACTTAGGTACTCATATTTTCATCGAATGAAATATAAGTATCATAGCTAAATTTTTCAAATGTGTCTAGTAAATATAGAGCAGTTTAGCACAGATAACTAATTTGTCTTTTTTGAGTTATATATTCCAAATTATAAAATACGAGTATTTAAGTACCTAATTAATAAATACATTTATAGAATAGATAACATATAATATTTATTTTTATTGAAAGTAAAAACTTTAATTTTATCTCAGGGTTCAGGTTTTTGGCTGTTTATTTAAGAGAACGATATGCATGCGTATTAACGGCATTAAAACACGTTCTTGTTTTCTATGTTCAACTTCCCTTTTAGTTACTATAGATTCAAATTTTAATTAAAAAATGGTAAATGAGAATATTGACTATCGATAAACATGTATTGTTTTTTTGGTTAAAATACATTTTAATATTTTTTTAATTAAAAATTTTATATTTGACGTTTTTCATTAACGAATTTTAGATGTTTAAATGTACTTATCGAACTAAAACTCGGTCCTAGTTTAAATTCTCATTTTGCGTAATTATTTATCTTTTATTATAATTTAAAACCCATAAGTAGATTTTGAATAAATATTGTGATTTCACAATAATAAAAAGTGGTACCGATATGAGACTATATTTTTAGATTACTTTTAATAATACCTACAGTCGATAAATGATTTAAATAAATTTTGTAGTTCTTGGACTCTTAGAAATTAAACTCAAAATGAACTTAATAAATTGTAAAAATACTAAAAGTAAATAGTTAAAGTATAATGGGTATATGTATAAGTAAAATTAAGTTCATATTCAAAGTACCTAGTTGATTTATTTTTACTTTTAAATTTAATTAGATCATTTGATAAACTATAAATGTATAAAGTTACTCAACCAAAATATCCACGGTGGCGTTATCAATTGATTAGTTTTTGATAATTTTTTAAGTAAAAAAAATATATTTAACCGTAGATTAAATTTTTATGGCTTACAAATAAATGATTTTTATTCAGAAATTTTTAAATTATGGACTCGGGCAAAAAAAATGTTTAATTAAAAAACTAATATAAATACTGAAGTAATTAGATGGTTTAAATAGGCTGTTATATCCATTTTGAATGAAATCGACGTTTATTCGGTTATTATGATCGAAAAAAGAAATAACTTTACGGAAATGAAGACAATACAAATTATGGATAAAAAGTGGACGCTTTTATTGGCACCTACCTGACTTAGTTAACGTAAAGCGGGTTTTAAAATTCTACTGTTTTGGAAAACATAAAAAATGTTCCGATTAACCGGACATTAGCTAGTTGATTGTATCATTAATTTTGTATATCCTTTCTTTTCAACTTTACACAAACTCGTTAAATCATTAATCCCGAGCCTTGTATATACGTATATATACTTACGGTTAAAAGAGTTTACAATAATTATTCTTCTGGGCGTGTGTTTCTGTCGTTTGTAATTATAATGATATGGGTCAAGTGTGAATGCGTGGATCTGTGTATAACGGTTTTGATTTGGGCGCGTTTGGAATTGATTAATTAACTGCATAATATCATACAGACGACGTTTTCGAGTATGGCTGTTGTTTCGCACGAGACGATGAGACGATAATGGCAATGACCACGCGTCACACGAGCACACGTCATACGATAAAAAAAAAAAAAATGTTAAAATACAACGTGGATTTTAGAACTTTTATAATAAACAAAACGTAACGTTAATCTTACGATGATATAGTATTGCGATATTCACGTTAGATATTATTTATCATACACATAAAAGTTATACAGATTTTTGAAATATTCCATGACGAAAAACACGTCTGGATGTAGATAAAAACATATAAGTTTGGGTCTAGATAAATATCGGATAAACTCAATTTCAATTTTGAACAATATCGCATGTCTTCCATTTACACGGTGTATAAAAATTAACTGGCTACATTTTCCCACTGATGTCTGGGCACTTTTATCATTATTATCGAGGTTGAGCATCAACTGGTTAATAAGTTAAAGTTGAGTTTTAACTGGTTAATATCGAGTACTATTAACATATCAAATATTCTAGTTGAACCCATTTAACCTACACCTTAGTTATTAACGAGCTATTTAATTTGTGTTCATTGAACGATAAATATTTAAAAAAATAATTATTTAGCTCAGAACCAACATTTTACTAAATATAAAATTTTTAAAAATTTCATACAGGAAATCGAAACTAATTTATTATTTTGGATATCTTTCCATTTTTTCTACAATTAAATGGGTATTCACCACACGCATTTTCTAAAGAATTTTGGATGGGATGGGCAACTTTAAAATATGTATGGGTTTGAATTATTTTTGTGTGAGATACAAAACCGTAATTTGTCTAAGTGTGCTCTAGTTATTGTGTTCGTTGTATGGTTTACATGTACAAGCAAAAGTCATTGAAAGCACACTTAAATCAAATAGTTATTATAATATCTACAAAGATAAGAAAATTAATCTATATTTTATTAGTAGATAAATTAAAAATTAAATTAATATACAGTTTTTTTTTTATGGGGGTTTAAAAGTAATAAAAATCGTAATTATAATCGTCCGTCTTTTGTTTCAAAAATTTTTTGATAAAAACACAGAAAACTTTTAGAAATGTAAAACGGTTTTTAATATTCAAATTGAATAAATTCAATGCTCTTAATTCATAAATGTACCAATACCATTTTGTTATTTACTTTTTGATTATCCTGAAATTAAGTGAAATCGAATTTTAATTTTTAACTTAAATTTTTTAGGTTATTAATTAATTAACTATTTACTTTTAGCGGTTAAAAAATTCTCTAATTAACATAAAAATATCAAGTCAGTATTTTTCATTAAGTTTACCATTTTTCATTATTGTATAACTCAAAATTTTATATGTTCAATTTACTTTAGAAACATAATTTAATAATTGATTACATATTTTTGTCAAACATCTCCTATATTACTAACAATAAGTGAAAATAAAACCATATTTAACTGATTATCAAACTGCGAAATATGATTTCAATATTATTCATTCATTGGAACATTTTTTAAATATTATATTATTCTTTTTATCTCATCTTGATTTGATTAATTCATTTCAACAGAATAATTATAAACACGAACTCAATTACATAATATACACAGTGACCTATAATATTACTCCTTAAATTAAGTTTAATGATTATAAAAATAATATAATTCAAAAGAAATTTGAAGAAAACATAAGTTTGTTAAACATATAAATATGGTTAATTAGGAAGTTGTGCATTCTAGTACGAAACTTCAAAACATTCCTTGTAATACCTATAATACATATTTTTAAACACTATTTAACAAAAAAAATGCCAAATGTAATGTAATCAAATGTAATCATTTTATTTTTGTAGTCACTTTTTTCAACTTTCATTCCTTCCAGTTCTGCTATTACGTATTAGAATGGAAATGCGTGACGGGCATGGTTTATTTCTGTATACATTTACTTTAAAATAGTTAAAATTAGATTTTCTCCAGAATAGCTCTGAAGCTAATAAGTTAAGATATACCTATATAAAAAAAAATATTAAATTACTATTGTATTTTTTTTTCTTCATATTTTCTTCATTTTTATTCTTTAACAAAGTCTTAAATATCATTACAGTCTAGTGTATGCTGGTTTTCGAATATGGCATTTCAGAGATAAAAATAGCGAAAAAAATTATTATGAAACAATTTCATAATCCCGAATTTCATGTAACAGTGAGTTTCCATACTAATTAAAATAATTTGTAGAAGGCCTTCCAAAATAATGTCAAAAAAAAAAAATATATTTCCTAAACGAGCAACAGAACAGTCGGAATAGTCGAAGAGAGTTTATCATTTCGTAAAGATGATTACATGATTTCTGAAAATACCGGAATATATTTTCGGACTGCATTTAGACAGTATACAAAATATGTTTCAAAAATGTGTAAAATTAACAAATATATTGTCCTACGGGAATTAAGACATTGATGCAATAACTGGGATTTATCATTTTCAGTTTATTATTGTGTCATTTTTGGCATTGTCGGTTATTACATTACTTATACATAAAATCGGTATACATTTTTGCTGCCCCTAAAATTATGCGTAGGACGACACGCATTGTGTAGTATGAAATTAGCAACTGTGTTAATAAAATAAGGCAATTCTCCATTTTTACATATTATTATAACGTTGATGATAAAAATAAAAAAGGTCATTCAAAGAAAAAAAAAATTAAATGAGTAGTACTGTGTAATGCTGTGTAATGTGTAGAATATTTTAGGGGCTGCACTTTTGTACTAATTATTCATCAAAAAAAAAAAAAAAAAAAAATTTAAAAATTAATTTTATTTATTTATATACAATGTACCTACCTATGGAAATTTCATTTTTTTCATATCAATATCTTTCCTGTATTTAATATTTTTAAACAATATCAACCAAAGTTAACATGTTTTTCACTTATTAATTCTTCTAGTTAATTATTTTTGCCATTAGCTATTTTTTTTTTTAATTTTGATGGATAATCTTTATTTTCTATAAAAAAATATATATTTTTTTTTTAAATTCGGTAAAAACAAATAAATAAAGATAATTTATTATAATACTATTAAAATATATACAATATTTTTTTTTGTATTTTAACGTTAAGCTTAACGAGTTAAAATCGTGTTTTATTAACTAACCATAAACTTTTAACTGAAGGCATTTTTGACAATTTTAACTTTACTTATTTGTGTTAATTATTTGTCTTTAACTTTCCCAATTTAGGTAATCCATTTCTGCTTACTCTGTTGTATTTGGAAAAATAATCTGAATATTGATACTTTTAATAAGTTAAAATACAAGATATTTAAAGGTAAGATAGTTTATCAATTATAATTATTTACTAAATATAACAAGATCGCAGCTGACTATGAATTTACGAAATTAACCACAATAAAATTACAGTTCGTGTAAAAAATAGAATTCACAAATCTCATCAATTCTCATCACATTTGTTTTTTAAATTTGAAATACCATTTCGTATAGGTAGAGATGTACCTATAAGTTAAAATTCCAGTGGATATTTTCTAAATCTGAAACAGGAATTGAATCTAGAGCCAGAAAAATAAACCTATAAAACTGAAATAAAAATCGTAATCGTTAAAGTTTAAATATGAATGTTCCGAGCACAATATGACTTCTAAAACTCACTACAGAAGTAGATTATTATAATAAAACCGCTTACCCATATTCCTTTATTTATTTAATAAAATTTTAGTTATTGTGATACTTTGGATTCGTATATTTTTACTTTTGGATAAATAGGTACAACAACAACAACAACAAATATTTACATTATACAAATAATTGTATTTTAATATCTACACACAAAACGTAACATTTTAGTGATTTCGAAGCGGATATTATTTTTATGATCTTACCATTTTATGAGGGGAAATAAGTCAATAAATCAAGTGATAATTTGAGGCGCTAAGCCGTTAAGACGACGGACACTTAACGAACAAACATTTTTATGGGTGCAGTAATCACGACGATTAGTCCCGGCCCCGCGGCGGGGCTGTGTCGTACTCGCGACAACACAAAAGGACGAAACGGATTATTCGACGGGTCGAAAATTAATGAAAAATCCGTTAATATCGTTCCGTCTTTAACAGAATTCATTAAAATCCCGTTTTTGGGAAACGGTATATGGTGAAAATGTATAAATTGTCTGGTCTACGATTTTATTATTTAACTTTCTGAGTTTTTACATAATGTGCAATTATTGTAATATAATAATGTCGAATTTTTGAAATATAGAAAAATCTCTTTGAAAAGGCTAAAATAAATATTTTGATTGAACTTCAATGTCGAGTATAATATGGTCTATTCATGATCGTCATTTGTGGTAGGAGTATAACACAAAAAATACATAGTATAGGCACTACAAGATAAGAGTGTAAACCCAAAATAAGATTCACTTGTTGATTTTTTCGAGTATATAAACTTATGTATAACCGGCTTCTTGCGTAGATATTGTTTATGTGTCTTTGTTATCATCGAAAGATACAATTGAAATGGCATAGAATGTAAGGAAACGTATAATCTATAAATGAAACCAAATAACAATAAACAGATCGTACGAGTATAAAATATCACAGGATACCTTTAAATTTAAAATTTAAATAGCACGACATCACCAATATATTATATTAGTCTATCAATTTATTATGTCACTAATATATTATAATTTGGAAAGTTCGGACATTATAATAACCAAAATTATGAAATTATAACCACAGTGAATTTGATTACTCAATTCACAGTTATTAGAAATCGCTTACCGAAAAACATTTGTAAAACCTCATGCCAGGTTTACATTAGGACAACAAAACGGCAACATACTATTTTCCAAAAAAATATGGTCAAAATGGGAGACACGATGAAAACAATTAAATGGTTCAAACTGGTGACACAATATTCGTATCTCTATCTCTTATTTGCTCGAAAAGCGGAAAAGATCAAAGGGTTTCCGTTAAATTTTTGTTACTACAAATGTTACGTTCTAGTTGTTGACAAAACGTTTACATATTTTTTTGCTATTTTACATGAAGCAAAATTTAAAAATTAACAAGGTTGCCGTTTTGTTTCTATTTGTTTGTTTGTCGCCCTAGTGTAAATCCGGCATTTCAATACCAATTATGGTCATATGTTGTATAGGTAATAATCTATACAGGAATTTCTTATTTTTTGTTCAAGACTAAATAACAAAAATAATGGCCTAGAATCAAGATAAATTTGAAAACACCATTAACAGTCGTACGATTTAATTCAAAACCCCGCAGTTATAGTGATCGATCCGAAGAGTTTACATAAATACAGATAAAATGAGTAAATTTTTATCTAAATAAATATCAGATGTACTCGGCTGTACGTCTGTTATTATTGTTCTATTTAAAAATTCTAAGGGAAAAATATCGAATTGAGTTAAGAGAATATTTTTCAAGTCTTGAAACGTACTCGAAAAAAGTTCGTTTTTTAAACGTCAATAATTTTACAGTTGAACATTTATTAATTATCACTAAATATGTTACTGTTATCAGATATAATCACTATAAAATAATATACCCAACTAAAATGTAAAACCATTATTTTTCAATTATATATTGTCCGATCCAATGTACACGAGATAGGTACCTATAACTATACTTATGGCGACGAGAAGAAAATAATCTCGTTCCGTATAACCCTTTCACCCAAGCCTATTACGACAAACCTTGGTCGTATTGTGTACCGAAAAAAAGAATATAGGTCTGTATATGTGCTTATTTGTATGTGTGTGTGTGTAATCTGTATGCATTTGTGTGTGTATAAACGACCTAAAACCGCGTTTTGGTTTCAAGGGGACTTTCACAGGCGCTCGTCACGAAGAGTCGGTCATTGCTTCCACGTCGCGCGCAGTCGAATTCTAATCGTCTGCAAATGTGCGGTGCCCAGGCAACCGACGACGGGTGTGCCTATACGGTTTTTAATAATATTTTATTCTCTCAAAACTCTATGGAAAAAAAACCGTTTAAAATAAATCCAAAAAATACAATAAATAGTTAAAAAAAAAAAAAGAAAAAATTAAATATATATATATATAGGTACAGTACAATAAATAATTATTATTTATATTACTATATAAATTGTTATCGATATGTTACTATCGGAGTATAACCATAATATTTTAATACCATCTTATACACCAAGTTTATATATATATATATATATTATTTATATCAAATGAAAATGTAACGGCTGTAAAATAATTAAATACATTTTAAAAGTAATTTATGACGTTTATAGTTCCGTGTCAGTGCCATTTTTTTTATTATTGTATTTTTTGTTCAAAAATATATGTCAACATTTTATTACTATGGTATATTGTAATTGTCTAATTGAATAAACCTGTAAGTAAGTTAATTACTAGTTAATTTTCGTTCATTCGAAGTATGTTAAAGAAAACCTATTTAACTTGGGGTCAAAGTTTTATTAGGAAAAAATATATTGAACGATGAAACATATTATTTAACTAATTATTTTAAGTATTCATTTATATATATTTGTATTTGTATTATTATTTAACGTAAAAAAATACTTACTATGGATAAAAAGTTAATTTTTCGATTATGCTTATGCCAAATTCATATTTAAACTTTGATTTCTAAAATTAGTAATTATTTAACTTTTAACTATTTAAAATAATGTTCGAGTTAACTCAATATTTGCTAGTTAATTTTATCGTTAACTTTTCTCATTTTTTATGTGTTATTGATAGCACTTAATATAAAATACGTATAACCACGAGCTACTTTTATATTTAATATTTCAAGAACACCGACATTAATTCCTCGTGGAAAATTTTTCCTCTATAAAATATAAATTCTTAATGAATTAATTAATTATCAACTCTTAAATTATTTTATTTTGATATTCTTTCATTTGTTTTGCGTATATATTTTGAGCTCACATTTGATTGTGACGTACCCTTCCCGAACGCATATACGAATGGGACACCTTGATAAGAATCATTAATAACAAATGGAAAAATGATTAAAAAGTTTTAAACGAGTGTCATATGTATACAAATATGTTCTATGACTATTTTGTATTGTCAATTATTATCACACTATTTATAGTAGTGTAATTTATCGTAATACTTAGGGAATTATTTTATCTAAAATGTATGTCACTTTATGATTTTAAAAAAAAACATTTTAGGTATAATTTATAATATACTTTAGCTGTGTATTATATCCTTTTATCACACACTTGTTGACGAATAAATATTATTATTTTAAAAAAGACTATATTATTAATGTACATTACCGCGATCGTATTTTTACTATATATACGAGTATATTATAATTTATAAATACATATTAAGGACACAGTTATTTTTTCTTTTTCTTGTAGAACTTTGTTATTGTTATTTTTTATTTCAATATCATGTACAGTGTTTGCTGTACTATGTAAGAAGTGTGATAAAAAAACATCGCGGCCGCGTTCAAACGGAATGATACTTTTTCTCGTTGGTTGAAAACATTTTTCTTTCTATTTATTTTCGTCTGATACACATGAAAAAAACGAAAAAATCCCATACTTCTACTTATTTCATTTAATATCAGTAAGTTACAGGTTAATCGATTAAACACTTTAACTCAATTTTTACTATCAACTGTCTCGCCTTATTATACATAAATACATAATATACCTAATATTAATTATTATAAACCCTACACGTCATTTCTTCCAGTGACTTGTGATCTAATTGATTATAGAGATATATTTTATTTTTGTACTGTTTAATAAAACTAAAGGCTAAATTAATTATATCCTGAAAGATAAACCCCGTTGATAAATAAAAATTAAAACTGTTCAAGAATATTAATTCTGATATAATTTAAAGATTTAAAGTATTAGCTTTTATTTTTTGTTTTCTTGAGTTCTGGTGTCATTAAATAAATCATTAAAAAATAACCTTACATAAAACAATTTTTACCTCCGCTTGCTTAAATGTCTTTGAACTGCGCTTGTTAAAATGTTTTTGAATTGCTTTAACAATCTAAAAATCAAGTAGTAAAAATTTAACATAAATTAAAATTTTTTAAAATTATATATTTAATGGTCAGTTAGTGAGACCCAAATATGGGTATTATGAACACATAATTTGAGACCCAATAGTGGATTTCATGATGATATACGTGAAAATACGTACGTGTGGCACTCAACCTGTTAATTATTATTATCCTTTCTATCTAACCTGTCTTTGGTAAAATATGATGTGTACACTTTATTGAAATTAATTCAAATCGTCGAAAATTTGTTTCATATAAGTTATTCTAAATTTAGTTAGCCAAAAACAATATATTAGTATTATATTCGTCTAAATTGACGTGCCATTGTATTGTAGTAATATTATGCAAAATATGCAGATTAAATAAAACCAACATGGCCTGAATAAATGTTATTATAAATTATAATATATGCGATTTATATTTAATGGAGTTTACTTAGAAATTAGCTTTTAAAAACGATAAAAGCCAGACAACGTTGACAGTATGATAATAAATAATAATATAATAATTTTATACAGGCATTACTAATAATTATCATAAATATCGTATTTAACCTGTCAGAACAATAGGCTTTTATTTGAACTGTTTTAATATATTTTTTAGAATCGACGTTTAAATTAATATCATACGCCGACAGTGACCCAAGATTTATGAAATTTGATGACTGTTTTGTAATACCAATAACAACCATATTATTATACTATGTGCACTTTATTACAAATCAAAATAATTAACACCGTTTAATTTTCTCGATATGATGGCATTATCACAGATTATATTAATATTAAATATTAATTAAAAAAATACGACTCATAAGGATGTGATACCCACATTTGCTGTCTCTGTCTAATGAACTGATAATATAAGGAATTTACGTACATATTTTTTATTACAAATTTGCTATTCCTAGTATTAGAGTAATTTATTTAAAAACGAATCAAGCGGACTGCCTAAAACATAGGTTGCCATATATGACACAGCATACTTAATGAATACAAGGTAAATAACATAGAATATTTTTTTGACAGTGACGAAAATAATAATACGGAAAAAATACATAGGTATAGATACTTCTACAACACTAATGATTGAATAAATAAATACTTGATTCGATGGATAGGCGATTAACAAAAAAAAAAGTTAAAACATTTAAGTAGAATATAAGTGGAAATTAATAATATAGAATGTGTTCTTAATGACTAGAAGACACATCTTGCGCAGTATGTCAACTGATAGATCATTTGCTTAAATTAAATATGGTATGCATGGAGTGTAGATTGATTTTTTTTCCTCATCGACTGATATATCTTGCCGGTGGTCGTTCGTTTCCCATCGTATGTTAGGATCCAGAATAAGACTTCTGTCTCTTCTTCGATCTAGGAAAATAATATCCAATCTTCTATTTTGAGTGCTGGTTTCATCATGAATTTCACAGTGAACTTCTTCGTAGGTTCAAAGCCTTTACTCAGGAACAGATTTGCAAAGGATGTGCGAACTTTATGGCGAGCAGAGTTTCGAAGGAGTTCAGTTTTAGGACAGGAGCCTTTAATGTGTGACAGTATTTCGGTTATGTTATTCTCACTGCAGACCGGAAACCTGCAGTAACGTCCACCAATACTACGACATCTTGTACCTCGATTTTCTATTGAATTCATGGACATTTTAATTGCGTTTGTCCACTCAACGCTGGTCAGTCCTTTTTTGTTTGATACCCAGCCATTGGTTAAAGTGCAAGATTTATACCATTTAGTTCTGATGATCCCTCGTTGGCGCAGTTCGGACCATTTCTTGAACTCGGTGAGCCTGAGCTCCGTACTCGCATTTGAGCCAAATAGACCACTAAAGCGAACTCGGAAAAAGGATTCCTCTGTCTTCAAGTCCCGGATGGCGTGAATGTGTGTATTGCGAACCGACGAGAATCTCTTAAAAATAACTCTATGTTGGACTGGTGTTTCCCATATTGTTCTCAGCATACCTAGACCTCAATATTTACGACCGGCATAGAAAACGGGAAGTGGCGTATCCATGTTGAGACTGCAAATCTCACTTACACCTTGTTTTAGCATATCTACTCGCTCCAATAATGGTTGGTTTAGAAGGTCCATTGGATCTATTTGCAGAGGATATACTAGCTTGGGGTATTCATATTAGTCTAATATGTTAATTTTTTTTATCTCCGCGTAAAATAGGCGATGTTACCAGGTTTCTAAATTCTTTTTCTAGATGGACTAAAAATTATTTTTGGTCGAACACAATTTGGCCACTAAAATTGACTTATAGATATTTAATACTTCCTCCCTTGTGTGGCAGTGGTATTATCGAACCATCCAACAATCAGTTTTATTTGATTTAGCGACACGCAAACAGCCGTCAACCAGCGTAGTATTAACATGGGCTCCTGTGACACCTGACACAAAACCTTAAAAAAAAGGACTGTTCTTTCAATCCTAAGTTTTTTAAGAACATAATTGCAGGCAAATATGCCATTTGCAATATTGAAATGACAAAGTCGTGATAAAAATTATTAAAGTAAACTTCTTATATTATTAGTAATATGAGATAGCAGGTAAATGAGATTATTATTTATTTGTTTTGAATATTATCAAAATTCAAAATATTTTTGAATTGAAATGAATTACCAAAATGTATGTTGTATATAATATAAATATAAATTACATTTATCCAAACTGTATTGATGACATTATGTGACTTGCATTTGCTATCACTATATAATATAGGACATTTAAGTTCATTATTCTCTGATTACAGTTTTTACTACAGTTTGGACTACTTATATATTTTATTTTGAGAATCGCACATTTAATAATGACTCATTATCAAATTTAAATTATTTATTATTTTTATTAAATTTAAATATGACTACATTATTAAATAATCTTAAATTTTCTAAGTCCTATTTCATCAGAGAAGTAAACTCATTTTAACTATAGTAATTTAAAAATAATTGTGTTCCTTTCCAAATTTTTGATTTCCGAAAAAATTAATGGCTAGGCAGAGATAATTATCTTATTTTTAAATTCAATACTAGGTCAATTTTCTCCTCTATAATAATATTTAATTAATACACTGGATAATCAGCTAACTATGTATATAGGTAACAATATATACAATTATAATGCCTGGCGCCGTTGGTCACTTAAGGAATGTTTACAAATTGCTATAAAATTAATTATCTTGCTGATATTACTATCAATTATTTATTTAATTTTGTATTACGAATGACTTTAGTTAACTTAGTTAAGTAGATATTATTTATACTTGAAGTAACGCTTCATTTGTAAACATATTTTAATATTTCCCAAGTTCCATATAATGACCAAGTACCATTGATTAACACAAAGTGGGCTATCTGGCTTATTATGTATATACCTATATCTATGATTAACTGCAATATTTAAAATTACAATACTGTAATCAGAATGCAAAATTTCATTTTCATATATTGCCAGTTGGATTTAGGGAGACAAAAAGCACATATGTTGCGTATTCTTAAGTTTCATTTTATATTTTATTATTTCTATATGAATTACAATTCACAACGTTAAAATATGGAACATTAGTTCAATTAAACGTATAATGCATAGGTACCTATTAATATGATAAAAACATGTTTTATCTAAATGATGTTTGCCGTTTTATAAATATAAATAGGTATACGTATATAATAAACATAGAATATTTAATCTTCATTATTTGTTGTGAATTATTATGTAATAAAATTCAGTTCATAGTTAATACGTTTTTTAATACATATTTTTTTATTTTTGTTTTTTTTTTATAGGTGAGTACATGCTGCACAATTTTTTAGATAACGTTTTACTGCGATTTAAGCATCAATCATCGTCATCAAGGCAACGAATAAATCCAATAAATCTGGATGTAGTGTATTGTCGAATAAATTCGACCTTCAAAATTCGTAGTAATTTGTCAAAATGCAATGTCGTCATCGTGACTGCTGAATGCACTTTACTGCTGTTGCAGATCTGAACAAGTTTAACCAGTTTTATTCACGTGTATCTGTTAAGTATTATATAGCTAAACTAAAAGTTACATTGGAAAACCCATTGTATAAAATGAAAATTGTATCGTTAATGATAAGTGATAATAAAATTTTCACTTTTTTATAATTATATATCAAAACTTTAAGAAACTATTTTTGTTTAAATTAATATATTGTTTTCCAAATATTATGTAATATTTAGGAATATCTTATATAACAGAAAATAATTAAATCAACATTTATAAAAATATGTTATATTATCAATGAAGGGAAGCTTTCGGAAATTAGATTATTCCAATAAAATCATTGTTCATATACTTTTATTGTTCGGGAGTAACATTTAATTATTATTTCATTATTGCTGTTTTTAAACAGAAAAATTGATTATTATAAATTATAAGTTATAACATAACAAACAATGAAAAACAATATTCCACATATTAACAAATATAGGTACATTGTATTAAATTGGAAACATAAACAAAGTTTCGAAATTTTCTAATATAATAACTAATAAATATACCTATAATTAAGTTAATATAGGTAAGTTTTTTTAAAAGGTAATTTGGATGTCTGGAATATTTAAAAGTTTGATTATTATTGAATTATTTTTAAATTTCGAATCAGATAATATAACTAATAAGTAGAAATTGAGTATTTCAAAAAGATTTAAACTTAAAATATACTTATATTTTAAAATATATTGATTATGTATTTTATAAAAAAGACATCACTACTGAGAGCAATATTGTTTTTTTAAACATCATTCGAGCAAAATTATGTCAACCTTATCAACATTGTTTTTTATGTACCCTGTATTTGATGTTAGGTAAAATTATTTCCAAGAGAAACTCTGTCGTAAATGTATAAAGAACTAACTTGACCTACAAAATATATTTGTATTAAAATATTGCCTATTCGGTCTCAGACTATTTCTGTACTTGACGTTTTAACCCGTAGATGATATATAAATTTGCGATAAAATATACAGTATATTTGCTCGGCGTTTAAGATCAATTGGTGCTTAAGTTGGGGGCAAGGATCACCTGCAATCAATGCCAATGGCATATAGGAAGGAGATCAACACAAATATCCACATAAAAATATAAAATTAAAATATAATAATAATCAAATCAGATCCTAAATGTTAATGGTTTTAAAATGCATTTTTGGAATGGAAAATGTTTCTGTCACATATACAAACCGAAGTACATAACTAATTATTATTAAGAACTTTTTCATAACTTGTAATCATTTATATCTTACCGTTATCCAAATTGAATGTCAAACCACTATTTTATTCACCATTTAAAGTTTAAATCCTGATTTAAGTAAATTAATTCTTATACCAGTAATACCTAATACACAACATATACGTATAATAAAAATTAGGTATGATACATTAATTGTTAATTTGCTTCAATTTCTATTTTTCTATTTCTTTTTAAGGATTTTTAGACAATAAACTCTGAATGCCTAGTAATACTTAATAATTATTCGAAAACTTTTAATCGTGATATTGTCATTGTCGTTGCTGATAATAAAAATATGACATTATTTCTATAATACATAAATGTGAAAATGATTCGGGTTTAATATTTTAATTGAGATTCAATTATGGTCTAATTATCCGTATTTAATATAATTATAAAAAATAGTACAAAGAAATTAATTATTTTTGAAAAAAGAAATGAAATGTTACAAGTTTTGGATTTTCGCATAAAAATAAAATATCCAATGCCAAAAGAACGAAAAAAATATCTGCTAATTTTTATTCGACTCATAATCATGAATAAATATTTTCAATTGTCCCTGTTTTTTTTTAAATTCAAAATCGGCCAAAATATCATGTATAATATTTAGTTATAATTATGACATATATATTAATTAGAAACCGATGATAATAAAAACTATGAAACAGTTGCTGCCATTGTGTTTGATATTATGAAAAACCTATTACTTTTCCCAAAATGTCAGTACAAGATAAATTTTATCTACGGCAAAACAATATAAATGTGTTTGCTGTGCACAGTATAAAACGGAACACTGCAAAATTTTATATTTATCATAATGGGAATGGGAAAAAAGTTCGAATGATGTATATGATTTTTTATTGGACTACATTAATAATGAAAACCCTAAAACGGTAAAGACTTTGCACCTATTTAGTGATAATTGTGCCGGGCAAAACAATAACCATGCATAGACGAAAATGTTACTTACCTAGTTGAGGCGAAAAAAATTGATCAAATAAAAAAATATTTTCCCATAAGAAGACATAGTTTCATGCTATCCAATCGTGATTTTAGCCAAATAAAAATACGTTTGACAAAATTTGACAGAATTTTTTCTAAATGACATTTAGTACAGAACATTTTACGTAACAATCCGAAAAACCCTCCACAGTTCACGGTGAAGATAGTGGAGGCTGATGACGTTTTAGATTTAAAGGGATGTTTTAAGAGAAATCCTGAATCTTTGGAAATAAGTAGCAGGATAACGAAAAAAGAAAATAAGGTGCACTTTGGAATAGGAAGTTTTCATTACTTCTTCCACAACAGTACGTCTCCTGAAATGTTAAGGGCCTACTCTTTTATCGAAGGATTAATTTTTCATACATTTAGCATGATATAGAATTCTGTATTGGAATTTCCAGTTCAAAAAAGCCTACCCACTGGGAAAGTCTCTATAAAGAAAGGCAAGATTGATGAAGTCGTTATGCTACAAACGTATATTCCAGAAAAATATATGCTATTTTTTTATATTTCTCATGAATTGGCCTACCATTGCTCGCAAAGAAAATGAAAAATATAGAATACATTTGTTAATCACGTTTTTCATATAAATTATGTCAATTTTGATAAAAATTCGAGTTTTTATATTCCACCTCTATCTTACATTTATTCAAAAAGGGACCTTGTTCAATGCATTTTTTTATTTTTCCATTGCTTGAACTATAAAATCTAGAACCAAAAACAATTGTGTTTTTAATACACAATTGTTTTTGAATACACATATTCGATGTGAACACTAAAAAAAAAGAAATTAAATTAAAAAATCTTAAATTCACAAAGAGCTGGGAACTTTTTTAAATTTTTTTTAAATAAAATTTAATTGATAAAGATCGTTTTTGCACGAACCAATTCATTATAACCAAGTTGAAAAACAAATATTAAAGATTTTTGAATACACATTTTATTATTGGCAATCAAATGTAGTACAGGCATAATAATAATTATTGTTAAAACTATGTGTAGTTAATTAAAAAATGTAAAAATATTTTTGACTATGGGTAAACATCGATTAGCATAAATGTGTCAACTTAATTACAAATGTGAAAATTGAAAATGTAATACCACCTGTACTAAAGTTAAGTAAGTTTTGAGATTAGATAATGGTTATTATTTATTTTAATATTTAACATTATATTATAATGCCATTAAAAACGTTTTTGCCTTGAAAATTAATTTTCCTAAAGAAATTTTCCTATTTAAACTGGTTGCCAAAAATTCGGTATGAATATGACATAAAAACTGCCATAAGAGCAGTACTGAAAGGAAAAATATTCAAAAAATGTGTAATTTCCTATGCCCCATCACTACCTAAAATCCAGTAGCGGATACAGAACTATATTTGAGGGAGGAGGCTTGCATAGATTTATAATTTATTGGATGATAATAATATCCCTATGGGTGTTGATTAGAGAGAAGGGGTTAAGGGGAAGGGCATGTTCTTTCTAAAAAATTATATGGCGATGACTATTTGCTATAACGGGTAGTAAAATATAATTATTAGCGTTAAACAAAAAAATAATAATAATAAAATAGGTGATTATGAAAATAAAACTGAAAATTTTCTCTTTCCCCTAAAATTAAAAGCACCATTGATCAATATCATAAATATTCATATTCATAAAATTTCTCACTTAAATTCCTTTTTTTTTTACTCATTAATCACTCCATTATTGATTTATCAGTTTACTTTAACATACAAATTCACAATTCTTATTTAGTCTTGAAAATATATCTCAGTACCTAAATTAATATACAATTAAATATTTAAATCTATTATGATATTATACTTATAAAGAAGTTTTTATTTAAAAAAATGTAATTAAAAATAATTTTTTATTTAAACTATAGACTAAAAGATAATAAAATGAACAATGAACTAAACTAGTATTAATTATTCATAAAATAAACAATTAAATTATTTTAAATGTTTATTTTAATAAAAGGTACTATTGACGTGTATATACGTGGACCGCATCATAACCGTATCCAAGTTATCTTTAACTTTTTACGTTTATTTAATTTCCATTTTCAGCTATAATTATATCAATATTATAGATTATTACCACATAATTTTAAACTCAAATAAAATTTACAAAAATGTAAATTTGTATAGATTGGTATAATTTACAAATATTTTAAAAGTTTATTTCTTAAAAAACTTTTAAGCACAACTATTGTCAATCGATAATATCATCATTAAACAATCAAACAAGTACCTATATATTATATTCTCGTCGTATTAAATAAGATAATTTTACTTGTTTTTTTCACTGTCAATATATTTGTCTACCCAAAATATTATTATTATTGTATTACACATACATATAAATGTCTATTTTTTTTTTTTAATTGTAGAATATTTAAAGATTATAATAAATTGTTAATAAGATAATATTATAGGATTATACAGCGTTATTGGAGAGTATTAGGTAAGACAATTTTCTTTTTTCTTTATTTTAAGAACTAAACAACATGATATATCTAGGATTTCATGAGAATTATTACACGATTCTAACCGCTAAAATAATATCTTACATAGGAGTATATTTTCATATCTTTTTTAGAATAATTTCTCAGTTGACGGTAACCGCTGTTTCTTATTTATACATATAATTTCCTGCAGGTAAATTTATTTATTTGAATTCAGTTCTGAATACAATTCTATCATTAACAATCATCTCTATATTTTAATAATTATTATTTTGCTTTGTTCATTGTGCAATCTGCCTCGTCGTCCTGTGACTGTTATCTGCATATTTGACTGTTTGACATTCTCTCTTCCGTCTATGCTTTTTCCGACAGACTATGTTAATCTTATCCTCAACATCCATTTTATCCTTCCACTATAGTTTTTTTTCTATTTAGAATCCTAGTTTCTTAACCAACAATTTTGTCATATTATATTCGATATATCTAAGAATTTTCTACTCATTCGATTTATATTTCATACAGATCCGTGCTCTATTTGAATAAATAGCACTTAATCGTTAATTATTAAGCAAATATCAGATCTACCTATCTGTTATCTAACTGTATTCTTATAATATTCATTCAAATTTCCATGTTTGATAACTTTGTACAATATTTAAAGTAAATAATTTATAGTGTTTTATAATATAAAGTTGGAAGGACATGTTGTATTTTAATCCAGGATATAGCTATAATATCGTCAAAGTGAATAACAATAGTGAAATCAAACTTCAGTGTGACCAATTAATGAAAATAAATAACGATTTTAAATAAATACCTACAGCTGTGTATAGAAGTACTACTTCGAAATTATCCGCGTGAATTTCTCAATATTTCTTAAAAACACCATCAATTACTCAATCATCATCCAATTACGTCCGTCTAATTGTTTCAATTTTCTATTCTGGTGAAATTTACTCTATGATTAAAGCGAATATCTTCTTGCTAATAATTTTTGTTCTTAGCTGAAATTTAAAATCGAAGCTTGACATGTGTTCGTGTTAGATCGGTCAGGGATAAAATATAAATGAGTTTTGAGGGTTACCTATAAGTGGTGTAACCGCAACATTTCATCAGACTTACGGCAAGTTAATTTTTGAAGGGACATCATGACGGAAACAGGATGTGCCTATTATAACCAGAATTGACAATGATGGTGTTACGGCAGGGGATGGGAAAAGGAAGGACAAACAAAAATATTCACGGTACGTGATGCCGAGACGTTTTGCACGATTGTCGCAAAAACGTTGACGACATCGATCGAAATATTCGATAGATGACGAGGGTAAGCCCTTTTATTTCTTGTGAATATTGTACTGGCTGTCTACTTGCTTTGCAGATGGTTGCATTGGGTATTATGTAATGGTATAATAGAACACCTAAGGGGTAGGGATTACATTAAGTACGGAATTCCGAAAATATTATATTAAACTACACAAAATCCGAAATAATTAGTTTTATTAGAAATAATTGTGACTATACTGGATACCTGGTTCATAATAAAACATTTAATTTTAATCAACAAAATTAATTAAGTATATATAATTTTTTATATTTATTTCCTGGATTCCTACACGCATTATCCACCTCTGTTTTTCAACACCAAATTTATTATGTACAATATTTTGATTATTATTTACGATTTATGATGACTATACGATTATCAAATTCATATTAAGAGAAACCTTACACATATGCAACCAATTTATATTTGTTCGTTGGATTTTTTGTATTTTTTTTTTATCACATTTTTCCAAATTTGATGTTGTGGAAATAAATTATACATGAATTCGTGGTAGAAAAACAGTTGGCAATAATTTTTTAAAAAAAAATATCGATATTTAAAATTATTTTTTCAATACTTTTCTGCTTTTTGGTCTTTGACGAGGTCGATCCTCTGCCGTTCCTTTTGTGTACTGGGCTCTCGCCCATCTCCGCCGTAATTGTTTCGCGAATTACCCGACCGGAATTCATAACGCTTCGATGGAGGCGTGCGTCGATTATATCGGAAATACTCGGCGAATCGAGGAAATAATTTTTCATTTGTTCGCACCGTTAGCAATTTTTATTTTCCATTTTCCTTAAGGCCGGTCCTTATTATCGTTTTCAAACGCTTTTCGCCTGCAACATTCCTAGGTATTTATTCATTATAATAAAAACTCCGTGGGCTCGAATCTGAAAACTGTTTAGATTTTGGTTACGGTTCCGGTTTTATACATAAATTGAAGTAAGGATTCTGGTTTTTTGCCGGTTATTAAATATTGGTAAATATCTAACAAATATCAACTGGGTGATAAGGGATTGGGTTCCATTAGAGATTCTTAAAATAATTAAAGTATTTAGTTCTGGTACCTACTTACATATATACCTGCATGTTAGGTAGTAACAAATCTGAATATTAATTGAACATTAACAATGGACTTTTTTTTTTTTATTATTATTATTATTTCAACTATAAAATAATGAAGTATACCATAATAATAATCATTACATGTAGATAACATTATTTATTGTAAACGTTCGAATTACTAAAATTTAAAAATATTAGAGAAAACGCATTTAACACTTTTAAAATTAAAATCAAATGTATCGGATAAAACTAAATAAAAATAATCAAACGAAAATTACATGCGATATAATGAATACTTTCAGTTATTTTTATGTATATAGTTATCTAGATATTATGTTGGTTATATTAATATAAATGTGACGATTGATAAGAAGCTAAAATCCTATTTTTAAAAAAAAGAAAGTGAATTATAGCTTTTAATAACTATAACTATAATATAATCAATTTCGCGAACAACGACCGCATGGCATTAATATTATTTAGTAGTTTCTCCCTCGTCTAATCCATAATAGAAATACAGAGGATAATACTACGGAGCACACGTCGCGCATCCACGTTGTAAATATGTGTAGGTACATATCGTGACGTTTTAAAAATTTAGATTTACGATTGCCACCGGACCATCCCAAACATAAATAATTGTGACATCATTTTTTTTTTTTCCAGCTTCGCGAAAATTCTCTCTATAATAATGTACTACTGACTATATACTAACTGCCAACTCCGTATTAATATAATATATGTACATAGAAGTATGTCGCCCTTCTTAAATTTCGTCCATGTTTTTTTTTTTATATCATGTAAGTAGATATCTTACGAACGTTTCATGAAATATAAACGATTCTTGAAAAGTGTCTTTGATTCCATCTTGTATGAGATCATCGTGCTAATATTACACACTGTTACGGTTGAAACATCATGTATTGTCTGCCTGAAATTTTTCCTACGTATAAATCGTATTCACGTTTTTGAATTATAGTAAATGATATATGGGTATTGTGAACTGTAAAATAAAATATTTTTCTTATTTATTCATCGTCACAGCTGTAGGTACATCGTCGTTTGTAAATAAGATTAGGTCAGAAATATTATGCTAAGAACAATAACAACGTAACATATCATCTTGTGTGAATCAGTACTATAATAATATATAGATAATAAGTTTACCAAAAAATCTACCGGTCTATCCTATCTGGATGTTCGCAAAAACGCACTTTTTGAAACGTAAAGTATATCCATTTTACGTTTTTAAACATTCGGGGTTAATAGAAGGGATATATTTCATCAACTCAAGTTATAATCAGTGTGAAAAATATACACCATACGTATAAATGCTCTCTCGTAAAGTATATTGTTGAAAGAATGACCGTAAATATTATTTCTAAACAGTTATCACTGTTTTGACAAATTTTCCCTAAAAAAGTTATCTAAATACCTAATTAACGTTGAAAACAATACAAATTCTAACCTTTCACTGTGACATTATTATTTAGACCCTATTCCAATATTTAATAGGTAATAATATATTATCCGGTGCGATATTGTCATTTTTCAATTATCCCGTAAAGTAACCTCTAAATTATTGACAATTAGGTACACTACGTTGTGACGTTCCGAGTGGTTTAATTATTGAAATCCATCGTCATTCGAATAGTCTACCGCGTAGCTGGTTCTCGGGATCTACTTAGTGAAACATACGGACTGATGGTTACGAATATATAGATAAGTGCATACGGATGTTACCCGTTACGGTATCTGGGGTTAACCTAGGAGTCTGGACTACTATTAACAAGTTTGTGGTTTAGTAATAAAGTACTACAATAATAATAATAATAATAATAATTCTTATTATTACGAGTTTCGTGACAGATGTGACTTTTAAAATATGTAAATAGGTATAATATCGAAAATAAACGTCCAATGGTGATCGGATATTTAGTATATTTTATAGTGATATAACTATATAATAATATAAATATATAATTACTCAGCCGACTGTAATTATTATTTTGTTCATTTATTGTTTTAAAGCACTTATCTATATATACTCAATATTAAAAGAATATATATATACATTTGTTCATATATTATCTAAAGCAATTTACATTTTTCAATAAACATAAATACCATATTTTTCTATAATTTTATCATAAACACATGATAATTATTATTCGTGTTCAGCGGAAAAAAAGCAATTTTAATCGAATACATCGGTAAAATTATTCAGAACACGTATTCCAATGTTTTATCTGAAAATTACTCGAAATAGTACCTATTGTAAACAAAAAAAGTGTTTAAATATTTTTATTCTTATACATTTATGTTTTCATGAATTAACAAGTCGGATTATTCATATTCTATATAAAAAAAAAAAAAGTATTAAATTAAATTAACATATTTGGTTATAATAAATAGTGTAATCTGAAGTCTGATGAACTATTGTTTTTAAGTAATAATTATGCATTATATTTAAATTAATTGTAGTTTAAACAAATTACTTAATATGTATTATAATATTTTAAATTGTGTTTTGAAACAAATATTTGAATTTAATATTTTATTTTTATTTTTATTTTTTATTCAATTAAGATGTATAATTAACCAGGCTGTTTGTCACATTTATTTATTTTTGAGGATATTTTAGCTAGGTATATTTTTAGGTTTATGGATTATGACACCCTTTATAATATAATACCACCAGAAATACAAAAGCACAAACACACAATCGTTTTTTGTACAATATGTGGTCGTCCCTAAAGCGTTTACCACCGATCGCCGAAATGTGATAGTTTTCCGATATTTTTATTATTATTATTTTTTTGTTATTATTGTATAAACACTATATACGTAGGTGTGCAAAATATCGTATTCTGGACGAGTTGCAAGAAAAACACGCGAAAAACATTTTTATAAATTCGGTTCTCGTACATACTCGGTCGGCCCCGGACGTGCAGGTGTAGCTCTCCTCACCTCCTACGCGGTATCTCTTATAATAGTATACCTAGGTTGTGTTCCGAATATTGTCGTCGTATGCCGGGTCGAGTGACGAACATATAGGAGTGCAATGCTGAAAAGGGATCGAATGACGAAGGGATATATTCATGAACGTTTATATTATTTCCTTAATACAGGGTCGCCTGTCTCTCCTGTAAACCGGAGGGATTTTATGTCCTTGCTCGCCGCTATATGTTACATATATATTATAATAAATGGTTTGAACATGGCGTCATTTGTCATAAAAAATAAATAAATATCTCGAAAAATAGAAGCCAATCAAGTCGAGATGCTGTATAAATATTTTATAATTCATAGGTAATAGCTAAAATTCAATTTTAAAAAGTGTATTTTTTTCCCCCACACTGTCCATCGTAAAATAATTGCTTTGAATAAATATTCGTTGTTGCTTATCATATTCAATATGAATGAATGGCACTGTATAAATATATTATTTAATGATGTTATTGGTCGGGAATAACATAGCTTACTATAATTGGGAAATTATGAAAAATTATATCCTACACTATATCACTGCACGCCATACTTTTATAATACATAATTCGCCTATCAGACGACTCATTCATGACTAGGAAATAATGTACATTTCTTTGATCTTTTGGAAAGTACAATATTATATAATATACGAGGCATATTCGAAAAATAGGAGCCGTTTCGTCATAAAAAAAAAAAAAGGTACAATCATAGGAAACACGGTTTATTAGCACATGTGACCACATCTAAAAATATCGAAAAATCATACTTATCCCCAGTCAGTTAACTGGAACCATAATTAATAAAAAATAAAAATAAAACAACAAACAAATTGTCTGAAAGTTAAAGCATTGATTATAGTTAACCTCCAGTGTAGTAACTGGCAGTTACAGTTATAACCGAAAGACCGGCCCTCAGTTTTCTACAAACCTACTTCACCTTTCCACATAATCGCTCTTCACTTCTAGCCATTTTTCGTACCACTGCACCAATTTCTTTAACCCCTCTGCATAGAAACTCCCCTCCAGAGAGTTGAACCAGTTTGGTTCAACAACGGTGTTCTTGAGTTCCTCGACGTTTTCAAAACGTTGTCCACAGAGTCGAAAAATTATTACTACAGTGTTTTGGGATGAAAAGGGTGTTCTTTTGGTGGATTTTATGGAACGTGGGACAAAAATTACAGCTGACGTGTACTGCGAAACGCTCAACGAGCTAAAAAGTAGTGCGATTCAAAATGGACAACGCAGGAAACGGTCATCCGGCGTAATTCTCCTCCACCACATCGCGCGTCTTCATACCGCTGCCAAAACTAAGGAGAAAATTCAAGATTTTAGGTGAAAAATTCTTAGAAGTGAACGGCCGATTTTGCGGAAAGTGAAGCAGATTTGTGGAAAACTAAATGTGCTAATAAAACCTGTTTCTTATAATTATAATTTTTTTTTTTATGACGAAACGACACTTACTTTTCAAATATGCCTCGTTTATACTAATTTACAATTAACTCATGTTAATTATTAGGAAATTCCCCCTATAGTCAATAAATATGAATGTTCAAAAGTGGTTTATTCAAAAAACAAAAAAAACTACTCGACCAAACATCATATTTTAGAGTTTGCATTATTTTTTAAATAGGTATAAACAGAATTATTTTCTGGATGGTTTGAATGGATATTTACTTTCGTATATAATTACCAGCCACTGCTGTATACTTATTTTATTCGTATCTACTGCAGCATCGTGTACAATATTTCAGAGGAAGAAGCACACCTAAAACTATAAAACTTGTAAAATTAAAATTAATTTCGTTCTACTAATATAAATTCTATAATGAAATATTCGAGAATCAGGTATCCTAAAAATAACCTTATTGACAGTATCTCCTCTTAAGTAAATTATTATTAGAGTCCATACAGTTCATATTATATACAGAGGTTTATAACATTTTTAAATCAAAAAGTTTTTTTTTTAAATATAAAAGGATTTAATATCAATCAATGTCTACACTTTTTCACATAAAACCATTTTAAATTCTAATTATTGTTATTACTTTTGAGGAAATAAAAAAATTGCAATATATTGTAGAATATAAGATGAACATTTTGTAATTGATAGGTATATATAAATATATGTGGTTTTTCTTAAATTAAAAACGAAATTTTAAAAATATAAGTAATTCAAAAGCATTCAATATTACTGTTATTCAAAAGTATCGGAGTAAAAGTTTAAAAGTGTAATATTTATTGTTGAATAGTCATAACATCGATATATTATTGTCAAATGACAAATATATTTATTAATATTATTAAATGTTAACTATTGACAATATTCACTATAATGTCTTAAACATTATTAACGTTAAAGTTAAACCGAAAGTTCAAGTTATGGTTAACTATTTAACTAGTTTTTTATGTAAGTATAAAAATAAATTTTTCCTTTAATTAATTTTAAAAACCTACACTGAAAATGAAATTTAAAATCTATCTCATATTTTAGGTATACTTTTATATATGTATATAATGTAACTCGTTTTACGTCATTATGAATACAAAAATTAATTTTTGCAGATATACATAAAAATGTATTTTTCGTTGAACTTATACTAGGTTTTAACTATAATCGTTAACTAGTTAAATAATTAATTAATTGACTTTATATTCTTAATTATTAAAAGAAACAATCTAATTAACTTAACTTTTACTACTTATAGTTATTTTACCGTTAATTTGGCTCCTCCATGACTATATATTAATTATTTATTAACATTATACTATAAACCGAACAAAAAACACGAAATTATATATATAATATATTTTTAAAACATTCATGACTAAATTATTAAAAACTTTATTATAAAAATGTCTAGTCCCCGAAGTGAAAAAGTGTAAAAATAATTTTTTTCTTCTTATTTTTATCGATTTTACAATAAACCATAGTTCTTATTAAAATTCTCCCTAATGCCTTTTATTGTGCAATTATATTCAGTAATTTTGTTTGGCTCTTTCTCAAATATATTAAAATGAACGTTTCCTTGAATGAGCTGAACTTTATACGGAAAGAAAATATATATTTAAGTAGACTTAAATAATAATTTGTTTTCAAACTAATCGGTTTTAAGTATTTGAATGTTTCAATTTTATTGTTCCATATATAAAAGTATAATATTTTTCATAAACCAATTTTAAAAAACGGTTTCTTCTTTATCATTTTTTCCTTTATTTTTTACCAATATATAACTTTTGACATTATTAGATAATGGAAAGGACAGTATGATATACCTTGCAGAATTGTAAAGCATTTGAGTAAAACTATTTGAATAATGATATTCAAATACTTTTTTTTATGTCATTGAATACTGATTTATTTTAAATACTTTTATATTTTATATTTATGTTATAGTAATTTATTAAAAATCAAAATTTCACATCTCGCAAATTGTACACGAAAAAAAAAATTATTTAAGTATATATATTAGATAATCTATACGATTAGTATAATCATATAGAAATACTAGAAATCAGTTTTGGTTTATGCCTGGGAGGTCAACAATGGAGCCAATATTTTGTGTGAGACAGATTGTAGAGAAGTACAGAGAAATCAAAAAGAAATTGTGTATGGTATTTATTGATCTAGAGAAGGCTTATGATAGGGT
>JAIPRL010001038.1:0-100715 GCA_025469235.1 Pemphigus obesinymphae
ATGTTTGCCAGGACAAAGTGTCTGAGTAAGGGTGAAACCAAGGTCAAGAACGGAATCACCAGCTGATGGTAGAGGAAGGTCGTGAATGAAGTAGGTATGGTTTATAGCTGAGCGATGACGGGAAAAATATATATATATATATATAACATATTGGAGAATGTAGGTGGGGGTAGACCTAGTGATGGGAAATGATATATTTGTAAACGATGGGTTCAAAAAGTTTTTTTCCTGCAAAGATCCAATATGGATCCAAAAAGTTATTTCCTGCAATGATACGTGATAAAATATAAGATTACCGGGGGAAACTGTTATCAACTGATAAAAGATGAGGAACACGTGATAAGAGATTATTGGACGAACTTGTTATCAAATGATAAGAGATTCTTATCATTTAATAAAAGATAAGAATCATGTGATAAGGAACACGTGATAAGATAAGATATTACCGGGAGAAATTGTTATCATATAATAAGAGATAAGGAACATGTGATAAGGTACAAGGGTGCTGCGGCTGCGGCTGCGGTTGCGGGTGGAGGTAGAGGTAGAGGTGGAGGTGTAGGTGCAGGTGCAGGGTGGATGTGGAGGAGTTAGAATGCCCCAAACTAGACTACTCTAGATGGTCATTATAAAGCGTACATTTTTATAATAACTATTATATTATTATTTTTATTTTTATATATCATATTTATTTATTTATTTATAATTATCATTTATTTCATGATAATGGCTGCCATTATCAAAAATGCGACTAGAGATAATTGATTTTCTATGTATGAATTATATTGAGAAAAAAAAATCAAATATCTATGGATTAGTTAATTCACACTTTTTTAAAATTAAAATTTAATCTTGTTAGTGTAACAATTTAAAATATGCGATTGTTTTGGTGTTATTTTAATTATTTTATATCTTTGAGAAATTATGTGCACTGAAAGCTTATCTTTTTTGTATTATATTTTTATTTTTAAATTAACAAAAATTATATTGATATTAATATATATATATAATATATCATAATAATTATTGTAACTATTTTTTAAATGTCATTCTAGAAACGATTAAGAAGGACGTTTATTGTAAGTGATTCTACCCAAATAATATAAATATAAAATAATAATAATTATAATAAATATAAAATTATAAATATATATTAATTGTATAATTTTCATCCCGAGTATATTAGACTTTAGACCAAAATATATGCTAGTATCTATATAACGTTTTGTGTTTTAGAAGTTTTGACGATATTATAAGATCAATGCATCAGTAGCATTTTACTCATTGGTCCTATATAATAATATAAATAACGTTATTTTATTGTATTCAATTGAACTAGAGTAAAATAGGTTATGAAGAGACAAACGGCGGAAATAAATATTATCGTTTCGTGTTTAATAAAATCTAAGACTGTGGGGCCTTTTCTACAGTGATGTTAATATAGTGGTAAAAATTCACGAAAGAAATAAATGGAACATAATATCTTTAATAAGAAAATGTCATTCAAAGAAGTGCCATCAAAAAATTAACTTTGAGTATAGGCCTAAGACACTTAGATAATGTCATGATATGACATTTACTTAAGCTCAAGGTAAAATCAAGCAACTTTACACAAAAGTTAAAAATATTCAGTACTCATTGGAAAATATGATGGCTTTTCGTATCGTATAAATTCAGAGAGATATTCATATCACCGGTCAATAGAAGGCATTTTGATTATTTTCACTTACATATTGAATTAATGGCTGCATCCAAATTACAAACATCAGAAAAAAATAATGTAGGTATTGTCCGAATTGGAGTGTCTAAAATGGATATGTCAGCAAGTCATGCGTTAATCGGACATTTCGGCGAGGCATTTTTTTTTATATGATTTATATTTTTAAAATAAAATAGATTTTACAAAAAATAATAATGTATATAATAAAAAAATATATCATAACAAATATCGTTTTATATATCTTTTCAAATTGTATGTAATAATTATTGTTTATTGTATTGTTTATAATAATAATTGTTGTAAATAAGTATTTAGGTTTAGTTTTTAATAGTATATATAAAAAAAACAAATTAATATCATACAATTTCATACTATTATGAAAAATAATGGCAGTGGACACCAGTTGCGCAGAATGGGAAACTGTCAATGGTACAATCCAGTCAAATATAGCTATTATCGTGTAACGTAAAAACTGAATATATAAGCCTTTGAATACTGTGGGTAGATACAGCAGTTAAGGTAAAGCGATGAATGTGTAGTGTATCAACTATAAAGAAATCAGTGTAATCCATTCGAATAGTCTAATAGTATACAAAAATTTAGTATTACAAAAATTATGCTAACTAAAATGTATAATTTAAAATCAAATCGTAGACGTGAAAATTTTGTGCAAGATGGTTTCATGTATGTCTTTGATAAATTTAATTTTAATCGTACAAAGCGATTTTGGAGGTATCGCAATAAAGATATGTGTTTTTATCGAATACCTTCTGGAATCGATGATTATATTATTCAAAAAAAAAATTAACGACCAACTCATTATTCTGAGTCCACTAAAATTGAAGTATATTCTACAATTACAAAAATTATAAAACGTGCAGTTCAAACAGTAGAGCCAACATCAATTGTAATAAACGAATGTGTTGGACCTTTATCCAAAGCAGCTAAAGAATATTTTTTTCAAACTTTAATACATTATAAATAAAGAATATATGGCATTTTTACATTTAAAAAAGAAGTCGGTCGACTTTATTTTCGATGTTAAAAACCAAAAACTTGAAAAACTAAATTTTTAAATTTGAAAATAACAAAAATTTATATTTTTATTATTTTTATTTTTGTTTTTATATAATTTTTTCATATTCCGGTTTTTTTTATGGTTACCTAGCTTGATTTTTTTAATTTTCATATTTTTTAAAAAATTTTTTTTTTTTTTAAATGATTTTACTCGACTGAAAATATACATTTGTTTGTTATTTGTTGTTGGTCTTCATTGCCCAATAGTTCAACATTGAAACTAACTGTTCACTGAAAACGTCAAGAAATCCAAATGGCACAACATAATCCAGTTGACACGGGCAATCTAAATTCAAAACATCTAAAAACAACCTTTAATATAAAAACAGATTATTTAGGAGGGCAGAGGGATGACAGTAAAATGAAAAGTGAAAATTATCCTAATCTAATTTTCAATTGATGTTCAATAAATGTTATTGTTTTAATATTTCCAACCTTCCGGTCATTTATCTCCATACGATTGAATATAATATCTGTTTTACTTTGTTTCATTTAAAAGTAATAAATATATATATTAATAACAAAGTACATATAAAAAAGTAAAGATGAACAAGTATTTAATTTTATGTTGAAAATCTAAATTAACAAAGAATTTATAATTTTTATATATATCCAAAAATTGGAAATATTAATTTTTAAAAATGAATTGTTACATTAATGAAGTACTAAAATACATATACGGTGAAATGGCTTTTAAATGCATGTATTTGATATATAATTTATACCATTATGTCGGGTTGATTCAATACGTATTTACAATGTTTACAGGTGGCCAATGTTTGGGTAAGTAAAGTTAAAATATTTTAATTATATAAAATATATCATAAATAAATCATATAATTGTTTAAAATTATAAACTATAATAATATATTGTTCGCGCCAGCCAGGGATTTGCATTAAAACTCCCCCTTCCACAAATCATGTCATTGAACATCATGCATTTGACTCGGTGCCATTCGAAGAAACAACGTCAACCGTGGTCATGATGGACTGTATTAGTCGTGTTTTCAGTCGCTATCATGGGAGTGACCAGTTGTCGTTCAGACAGTTGCCAACTGATACTGGCACTTCGTCACCAGAAAGCGTTTCTGTCACAGAGATAAGACGCGTCCTCAGCGCGACCACCATGTCTTACCATCTCTTCTCATGCCAGCAGCCGTTATAGATACACCTTTATGTTCGGATGTACTTTTGCTGCTGATCTCGAATGTTGTGTACAGTTTTTAATCGTCGATGTCCCCACGTCTATGTATACGTCGTTGATTTTTCATATATAGTTGTTAGTGTGCCTGAAAGATCCGATCCAGTTCCGGGTCGTGGGAGAACAATTCTGTCTCCCTTAAGCAGTTTGGTCAGGTGAGATGTTCTACGTGGTCCCGTTGGAAATTAACATAATCAGCAGTTCGCCAGGATATAACAGTTCAGCCATCGTCGAGCAGCAGGTCAGCTTTTTTTTTTAAATTTCCTGTTCTTTTTTTACATTATCGTAATATATATTAGAATAGATAGGTAGTCAGTATTTGTAATTAGGTGTATTTATGTACCTACTATATTATATATATATATATATGTGTGTGTACAGTTTTAACAAAAATATTATGATTTGTTTGATTACAAAAAGAAATTCAGTAGTGATTCTTTATTATATATAATCCTCTTGTATCCCATCTAACCTTTACCGAACAGAGCATGAGACTTCACCACAATCTTACCTAATATGGTAAGGCCGGTGTCAACGAAAACATATATAACGATTTGCTTTGTTTGGCAGCATTAAGTCCTTATTATTAGGACTACTTCAAATATCTCTGTTTGAGGTTTTAAAATAAATAATTAGTATATTTAGTTTTTTATTATAGGATTGGGTATTGTACATTGATAAATATAATTGGTCTAAGCTTATTATCGTCTGTATTTGAGGGATTAATATGGTAGGATCTATCGGATCTTTCCCCAGCTTTGAAATCATGAAAATGAGTGCTGATTTCCAGGTTTCGGGGAAGTATTCCTTTCTGATGCTTCCATTCAAGATGTTGGTCAGTTGTACGACTGTTTTCTTTCCGCTGTGTTTCAGATCGCTGTTGGTTATCCTGTCTGGACCCGGTGATTTTTTGCTCGGGAGTTTTCGGATTTTCTTCCAGACTTCGGTTGGAGAGAATAATATTATTTTGGCATGATCTTGGTTCTTGTACATTAATATTATTTCTTTCAGAGTATTATCTATTGGGTTTGGGTTTGTTCTGTTTGGGGTTTTGAACTGCTCCTAAATGGCATTTTCAAATATTTCAGCTTGTTTGCAATCATCGTAGTGAATTTTTAATGTTAGGTCTTTTAGTGGGTGAACAGCATGTTTCTTTCTCAATAGTTGTCTGTTCAGGGTATATATTTTATTCTAACTGTCCCGGGTTGAGGCTATTGTGCCTAGAAAAGTACTCCAGTTATCCTCGTAATTTGCTTGGAGGAATTCTCTGACTGTCGATGTCTGCTTGTTGAGTGCTGTTTTAATAGCAGAGTCTCTCGTCCTCTGCTATTGTGTTCTTAGGCTTTTTTTTAGTTTAATTTCTTCTTGAATTCTTCTCGGGAGGTCTTGTTTCCTGTCGGTGAGAAAAGTAAGAGTGGAGATGTATTCAAGGGTTTGGGAGATTTTTTCTGTGAGCTCATTTATCGCTGCGTCGATTTGACCCTTGGTATTGGTGTTGCTGTGTATATAGACACTCTCCGTGAGTTATTTTTCGAAATTCTCCCAGTTGACCGTTTTCAGTGGCCGTAGGGGTTGGTATTTGCTTGTAGTTGACTTGAATTTCTAATATCATTGGTGAGTGATCTAAGTTTAGTTCGTCTGCCAAGTTTTCAATTTGGTATGCGAGATTTTTTGTTTTCATTATTGTTATATCGAGTATATCGGGAGAATTTCCGTTGTCTGGATAATAGGTTGGTGTATCTAGAGCTATGACCGTAATGTCGTGTCTGGTGTTCATGAACCGTTCAAAAACATTGCCTACAGGGTTGTTTGTTCGGTGTTCCAAATGTGGTACTTTGCATTAAGATTCCCTGCTATTATGGTGTTTATTTGTGAGTCAAGAAATTTTGTGAGGTTTGAGGTATCCGGAGTGGCGTTTGGTGTCTTATAGACTGCTATGAGTCTGAGCTTTTCATTTCCCATCTGGAGATGAATTGTTGTGTTTTCAATCGACGACATGGGTATTTGGATGCATTGGTGGATGTATCTTCGATGGACCAGGATTGCTGTTCCAACTGATGGTCTTTCACCCGGGGCGACTGTTCTATTTGTAGTATAAATGAAGAAGTTTGGCAATTTTAATTTTCTTGTGTCAGTGAGTTGAGTCTCGTTTAGAAGGAGGATATTAATTTTCTTGTCTAGGGTAAATCGCAGAAGTTCAAGCTTCTTCTGAGTTACCCCTTGGCAGTTCCAATACATTAATCTTGTGTTATTCATGATAGTTTAAGATTATTGGCAGTATGGCCATTATTGTTGCGACGAGAGCGTCCTTGAGGTCTGTTTTATCTGATAAAAGGTTCGTCAGGAGAGTTTGGAATTTTTCTAATATTTTTTTAACATCGAAGGCTGGCTTGGGTCTGGCGATGTAAGCGTAAGAGGTATTTGACTGATTCCTTTGATTGGGAATAGAAGATGTTGATATTGTTGTTTGTATGTCGGTGTTTGCTCTTGTTCGTTCGGCTGACTTTCTGGCCCTGATTTCCTCGAGCATTACTGGGCATTTTTTGAGTTGACGGTGTGTTTTCCGTTGCAATTGGAGCATAAGGGTTCTTCCTCGATGGGTTTATTGCATTCGTTTGGCTCGGTGAAGCTGAAGGTGTGGAAGTTAGTGTTCGTAGTGGTGGGGTATTTCTGAATAGTTCTGAAGACATCTACGTCTGAACACTGAATTCTCACTGAGTCCTTTCCAAAAGCTTTTGCCTCGAATGAGTCTTGTGAAACTTAGATTAGGATTTTATCGCCTGCTTTTATCCAGTCGTTTCCGAGTACTATGAATGGGATTTTGATGTTTGGAGCTGTTAGGTTTGTGTTGGATGTCTGACAATGGCTTATCGCCTCAGAGCTTGATTGTTGCGGTTTGTGGCTGGTGTGGCCCGTGGTGTTTTTGAGCGAGTATTGAGTTGTGTTGGTTGTTTGTTGTAGTGTCGTCAAATTTGTTGCTGGAGCAACTCCGTTATCTGGAGATTTGTTCTTTATCTTTTTTGGAATTTCCCCGAAGGGTGTCGTCGTTTTTGATCTATTGAGAGTGTTGGCCAGATTTGCCAGCTCATTTGGCGAAGCAACGTTGTTGGGGATACCCGTTGACCGGTGGCCTTTGGGTAAATTCTTTGCCATTCTAGAGCACTGTTCCGTGCGAGCATATGCGAATAGCCTTGAAAAAGGCTGGTCGATGCTCTAGTGTGGTCAAACATTTGGGGAAGATGCTGTGTGAGTCTGCCCTCGGGTCTCAATACTGCGCCAAGCACTTTGTTTGCGTTTCATTACGATAGTTGAAGTATATAACCTTTCGCGTCCGTGGTTGCTAAATTTACTAAAATTTATATTTGTTTTGTGTATTGATTAATAACAATAGGTTTATTCGTTCTTTAAATTTTTTAGTTGGCTTACGTGTTGATAATCGTTTTTCAACTGTCCGTTTTTTATTATTTCTACCGCATATGTGACGTTACATATCTAACTTAACTATTTTAAATGAATCTGTGTATCTATATTCTAATTTTGACGTTTTCTTTTCTATTTTTACTAGTACATTTTCTCCAACTTAAAATTGTATTCTTTTTTTATATAAATCATAGGGTTCTTTGTTTTTAAAAATTGTTCTTCCAATAATTTATGTAATTCTTCTCTTATGTTGTTTAACGGTTTTAACTCGTTTAATATTTAATATATCTGGTGATGTATAGGTACTAATAAAATTGTGATCAAATATTGATTTTGGGTGGTATTTTTGTAATAAATAGAATGGTGTATAACGTGCTGTTTCATTGACTGCAGTGTTATATCCAAATACATATTTTAAAAATTGGTTCCAATTTTTCTCTTTATTTTGAAAAATATTTCATACTAGTATTAATTTATGTATTTGTTTTATTCGCAAGTACAGACCTCGATTATTTAGTGAACTGTATCAAATTAAAAATGAATTCCACAATTATAATAATATAATTTAATTCGTTTTAAGGATTTTTTAGAAAATAATTATTATTATTACAAACTTTGTGGTGATTTAATGCAACGTGTATATAACAAAAACTTACGAGCGACTGATTGCAATTAACGACCGGAGAGCGCTATGCCTGAAAAGATCGATATCTTGCGAATTACTACAAATCGCACAATAAAAATTCAAATTTCTACATAGGCCACCTTTTGAAAAGTAGTTTTAAACATAAAAAACTAATATAATTAATAAAAAAAAATGTATTAACCCACAATCACTAAGTTTAAAAATTGCATTTTAATTAATAGTATAAATAACATAAGATAAACAATAAATTTATGACTATAGAAAATAAATAAATAACACATTATAGAAAAACAGACTTTTCATTTCGCGATCGCCACATAAAGCATAACATTTGTATATATATATATATATATATATATATATATCTTTACAAAAAAATAAAAATAAAAAGAATGGGATAGTCAAATTGAATTGAATCATTCATTGTCAATGGGTAATGGACATAACAATTGAACTGTAGCCACACGAATATCACTATCACTTACAGGATAGACTTCAATTATTCTCCCCAAGAACCATTGCATCGGGGGTAAATTTGTATTCTAAATTAATACCATAGATCCAAGGATCCAAGATTTATAGAAGGACCACTGGACTGTACCCTTTTGTTACTTCCTCACAACTCACCTAAATATTCCGAACTCCACCGCTTCCAAATTTGCTGCGTTGATCACCCACTAGCTCTATGCGTACTTTTTTTGTGGTAAAACATTGTTATGAAACGAAAAGGTAAATTAAAAATAAAAAGTAAGACTAGTAGGCTTGGGGTATTGGGGTATAATAATATTATTAGTATGTCGGGTATAAAGGGTAAATCATACAAACGGTGTCGGATATAAAAATATATTATAGTGATTTATATTGATATAAAAATGATAATCTGCGGATATTAAGTATATAGGTATATAATTAATATATATGTAATATTATTCTGTAATCGGTAAATCTTGTGAAATATTGGTTTATAAACATATACAATAGACAGGGTATGTTTTTTGTGGAAGTAAAAGGGACAGTAAATATTATGTTTTTAATGAGTGTCCATACGAATTTTGTAGAAAGGGACAATAATATTTATTATATAGGTCCGACCACAGATACCCTGCTGAGTACACGCGCTCCGTCGTGTTAAATTACGTATTTTCAAAAAAAAGATTTACAATGTGTATATTTATTTTATATCTCGGGCCTAAATACTATTTTCAATGATTTCATGACTTTAGTATAGTAGAAATAGATAGGAAAATAAGCTTAAGGTCAATATAAGTTCACGCATCTTTCGTGGATTGAAGATCTAGTCATACTACGTTGAAATATGAAAAAATTACTATAATATATTTAACACGTGAATAGGATAAAATATAAGGGATTCTTAGGTTTAATGAATGTAATCTCGCTATCGACTGTACTACCTCTATAAAATCTAGTACGAGAAAATAGTGGAATAAATGCTTACTTTGTCTATTTCAACTACAGAGTTTGCTGCAGTGAATTGCCACGAAATATTCAATTTTTTGATCCACAGTGTATAAACAGATATTTGGCGAGCGTCTGTTCCCAACAATTCGTATACGGGGAGTGGATTATCTACTTGTTTTTGTTTTGGCAGCTGGTAATTATTGCTTCGTATTTTGTGTGAGGCATATAAGAATTGAATATTATTGGTTAATATGTGAAACATTATATTAATGCGTAATATCGTAAGTTTGGCATGTCAATTTCGAATATTGTAGTTATAATATAATCAGCTGAGAACGTCAAGTTATATACGCGGGATTTTTGAATAAAATATGGCCGGTTTATTGGAATTTATGTTGGGTATATTATTTGAATTTGGTGCATTGTTGTTCAATTTTATTGTATCTGGTTCGTTTATATCATAAGTACGATAATATTATTATATTACAATTTTCTAAGTATTACAACATACATATAGGTAGATATATGCTTTTTGAGTTACGGCATTTCGACATCAACAATTTTTAGCAAAAATGGTCCCGCGTAATCTAATTTACAATTTTCAAAACATCGAATTGGTGCATCAATTATTAATTTCGGTAAGTTTCCCATGATAGGTAAAACATTTTGTGGTCATGCCTTAGTATACAACACATATGTGTAGAAATTTTTTCAATGTTTGACAACCATTAATAGGCCAGTACTCCATTCATACAGAAGCCAACGTAGCATGCGGCCCAGTATGTAATAATTTTTTGTGTTTATGTGCGAAAATCAATGTAGAAAAATTGGATTCGCTAGGAATAAAAATAGGGAATTTCTGAATTTGATTGATAGATGGGGCGTTTATTAATCTTCCATCTACTCATATAATCCCATCTTTTTTAATGAAAGATTTTAATTAAAACGTTTTGCTTATCGGCGATACCTCCTTATTTTTTTGCAAATCCTTTAGTTCTACAGAAAAATATACATTTTGAATTAGATTTATTATTACTTTTTTGGCAGTCTGCAATTCATAATTCGATAATAATCTAACTATCTTCTTTATATTTTTACTTTGTGCTAGACAATTATTTTCAAATCTCTACAAAATGGTAATAACGCGACATAATTTTGTCGAAATTACCCAAAAAATATGAAAAATATACCCATTTTTATTGGTTTTTCTTTAAATACGATACATGCCCCTTTTTATTGTATTCGATACACGTAATAGTCCATTAAATTTTATCTTTGCGTAGCCATCCCGGGCCGTACCGCCAAATAATATTTGATTTTAGATCATTGGGTGCACATCCGCGACATGATTATCACGCGTAGGCACAATACATGCTGCCATTCTGATCGCTAAGTTAATATATGAATTTCCCTAACACGATTTGCAAGAAATTTTTTCCATTTTTCTGAATCGGATGCTATCCTCGCCAATGTTACCGTAACATCCGTCCATAAAAAACGTTGCGAAACTTTTATACGAAGTGTTGAACCAATTGCTTCTATAAGTCTTGCCAATCATACTGCGGCACATAACTACAATGTAGGTATGGATACGGACTTTACTGGAGCAATACGAGATCTCGCACATATTAAATTAGTATCTACATTACTGCACTTATTTATTATGTGAATATATATACACTCACCATATGCTTTTGCAGATGTATCGGCAAAACTATGTAGTTCTATTTTATCTTTCATTGTCACTACCTATCTATCTTGGCATAGCTAACAACTCAAGTTCACTTAATTGTTGATTATAATTTTTCCACTCAAGTTGATCATGCTCAGAAAGTGGTTCATCCCAAATTAATTTATGGCGGGATAAATTTTGCATAAATACTTTAGCAAATACTATACAGGAACAATTAAACCAAGCGGGTCAAATAAACATGTACTACCAGACAACACATGTTTCTTTGTAATCAAACTATTTATATCCGGTATTTTGACGACATAAGTATAAAAATCATTTATGGGCTCCCAGTACAAACCCAATATTTTACATTCTGTTTTTCTATTGACAATGAACAATGCATACAATTTTATCTGTGGAATGAAGATATAATGCCTTGTGATTCGGCGTCCATTTTCTTAACTCGAATCCTACTTTTTAAGTGTTAATTAATTCATCACGTAATGAAATTGCCTCGGATATTGTGTCAGCACCCGTGGAAAATCATCTACCCAAAAGTAATTTTGAATAATTCTTTTAATTTTTTATTTTCAGTATCGTTATCTACGCGGTTGAGTCAAGTAACAGCCAAGTAGCTAGCAGGAACGGTGTCATATGTAACCATGCATAATTAATAAATAAATATATTTACATTTATGTTTGCTCTCCAGAATATTAACTGATAATTTTGATCTTGTTCATTAATTATTGTTTGCCGATACATTTTAGTAATGTCAGCAGAAAACGATTATTTATTCGTATGAGAACGCACAGTTATATCGAAAAGATCGAATTTTGGGATCTTTCATCAGTGCATAGTTTAGGGATAAATTAGAACTTAACTTGGCCTATCCATTAAATACAACGCGTAACTTTGTTTTTCGACTATTTTCGTTTAATACAAATGTATGCGGCAAATAAAAGTGATCTTTTCCCGCAATTGAACTATTATTACCAAATGTACCTATTTCAAATATGCGCTGCATATGACACAAACTCTCGTATTCAAGCATAAATTTTTTATATGGATGGATGGAATTAGAATCATCTAATTCAGTAAAAAATATACATTTTTTCGTGGCTATAAAATTAATAGTTGAAATGTGTGCGTGGGTGAGTGTAAGGCTCCCCGTATACTTTTGGTACAGGTTACTAATACTAATGATCATGTACGCATCACACAAGCATAAAATCGTACAAAAAAAGTATATTGAATTGCCTAAATAATACTCCTTAGTATCATATAGTGTGGAATTTCTTGTGAACTTAATTCTATAAAATGTGTGGAATATTAAATCGAGTAATTACAAGTTGAATGAATTACGGTGGGGTGTACATATTTTGGTCTCACATATAAACTGGCCCGCGATCACTCGCTCTCTTCATTTATACTCAGACTTTTGTTCAATTGAGTACGGTAACATCTCAGTACAATTTGTGCTCAATCGCATTGGGGTTTTTATTAATTGCTTAGACTATAATTATACCAGAACATATGCTCAAGGTCATTTTATTCTGAATTGAGTTTCTCCACTACAAATCGCTACATTGAAACTGTCTAATTTTACAATACAATTATTGTACGTATTGGTTTTTTAGGTTATTCATGACAAACTCACCACAGTAATAAAACATTAATAATTAAAAATTAAAATGTGTATGTATATAAATTGCACAAAAAATTGTAGATAAAAATTAATGGGATAATAAAACTATAAGTACATCAATTGCGCCAAACGATATTAGGTACATAGATCATTTGCATATGTTTTATGCTATCCTATTTTAATATCATATTTTAACAATCGTGTTTATATGAAAAAGGAAAAGATTTTATTTATATAGAAAGTGAGCTATCTGTATTCATATATAATCTGTTGTAAAATATGCAGTTATGTATTAATAAATTAAGTAGAATAATTTTGTTTACTTATACTTAAAACTTTATTAATTATGTATTAATACTTACAAATTACATAGCTCATTTTAGCGAAGTCGAGTTTCAAAAAAATCATTGAACTACAGCTAACTTCTTTTTAAGGATAATTTACGAAGGGATAACTTACAAATTTTGATTTCGGGCTTACAAATAATTACAAATTACTTCTAAATCATTGACCATATTAATTGAAGTCAGCCGTTCAACATTGAGCCGCCAAATTTACGGATATGATTTTTTAGTATTTATATATTTCCTTCAAAGTTATCTATCTGAAATGTATTACTTGTCTTAATTAAAATTTGTATTTTCCTAATATTTAGGTTATTAAGTAAATTTATGGTTTTTTTTTCTACTGGAACCTAGCAAATAAAAGTTTTGAGCAACTTATTTAATATTTTCTGAGTTTACGATAATAATAATTCTATTTTTATTTGTTTCTTAAAAAAAAAATCCTATTATATAAATATATATCCCTTTTTATCCTGGTTAAATTCATTTGTCTCAAAGAACTCAATTCGTTAAATTTAAAAACTTTATTTCACCTCCAATTCTTGTAACTTCTGGTGTTCCCCAAGATGATAACCTTTCTCCGCTCCTGTTTAACTTATTCATAAATGATGCTGTTTTTATCTATAACTCATTCTAATATTCTTCTATTCGCCGATTATGTAAAACTCTTTAATACTATTACATCTATTAAAGACTGTCAGATGTTACAAAATTATTTAAATAGTTTTAATGAATGGTGCACTCTAAATTACCTTTCTCTTAATACCGACAAAAGGCTAAGTTATCACATACACATAAAAACATAAACCATTTAACTTTAATTACTGTATATCTAAGGTAAATCTATTTCATTCCTTCCTTATATATTCAACACTCACATACTAACCATTCAAAATAAAGCTCTGTCCATATTTGGCATGATTAATCGTAATTGCACAGAATTCAACGATCCTTTCACCTTCAAATGCCTATATACTTCTCTTATCCATTCCATACTGGAATATGCACTAATTATTTGGGATAATTATAACATTGGACATAACAACCAACTTGATTCAATCCAGAATAAAGTCCTTCGCTTTATATGCTACAAATGCAATATAGCTAGGACCTTTTCTATGTGGCCCATGTTGTGATATTCTTGAATAAAGTCTTGGTATTGGATATTAATGTTTGGCTGTCACTCACGTTTCTTCTCATTGGACCAAAAACGTTGAACACCCATTGTTTTAGACTGACCGAGTTTAGTGACATCATCACGAAATGGTAATTGCATAATGTATTTTCCATCTGTATTACGTAATGTAATTTTCTCAAATAAGTCTTCACATTATTGTTCTTTGATGCTGTTTTTTCTGACCGTTCCTGTGATCATGCCCTCCTCTGTTTGCCAAAACTGTGTGATTAGTTGATGTATAATTTCAAATTAATGACATGATATTGTCTTGGGTGGGAATTCCGTAAGCACATTTCCACCTACTGCTTTAACCAACCAAGACTTGTTGATTGTGCAACCAAAAAATTTCGAAGTTGAAATCGCTGATTGGTTAATATATTATATAATACGCTTGCTGTAATTAATATGTCAATTGGACCAGGTTTATCAAACGATGGATCAGGTAAATTAACGTGATTTGGTAAATTTGACTTTATATTTGGATTCAACGGTGATATTGGTAATTTATCAGTTATTGATAGAAGCACTAAACATTGAATGTTAATAGAGTATAAACTAGTTTTGGATTTAATTTGTACAATGGTAGTATCTTAAATATTAATTTGTGCACAATTTATTCCTTCAATTTCTGTTTTTGTTTTATACTGCACTAGTTTAAGTTTATCACAAAGCGCTTTTGTTATTAAGAATGACTGTGATTCTAAATCTAGATGCATTTGATCTTCAAATGTTTTTATTGCACCATGTAATTGTAGCTAATTCAACTCCTTGTTGGTCCTCTCTCGTTATAGCTATTACTGAGTTTACCTGTGAATTAGAGGTAGTTTTCTAAGGAATCTCGTCGAAATGTAGTAACGTGTTATGTAATTTTTGACATGTTTTACATTTTGATGACTTGCACGCACTTGTTTTGTGTGATGATTTTAAACAATTTATATATAATTGTAATTATTTTGCCTTTTAAAAACGCTCATTTGGAGATAGTTTTAATAATTGTTCACATTTGAACATCATATATGCTTCTGAGCACACTTCGCATTTGATCGGACTTGTGGTTACACTGGATGTAACTGTTGAAATTTTGAGTGAATATCTGTTATTAGATCCAGTATTGGGCTTTTGAGTAGACTTTTCCATCTGCTCTAAGAAATTACATTGATTTTTCATGAATAATTTTATTTCTTACAATAGTGCGTGTGCAATCATCGTTTTTCTTGATGATTCCAATGCCTTTCTCGTTTCATCGTCAAATTTCCTTACAATTATATTTATCGAAATATAGTCAAAGGTATGTACTTCTATTTCAAGTTTTTCCAGAGACCTTATATGGCCTTCTAGTGTTTTATAGTGTTCTTAATCCTCTGTGAAACACATTAGATAATGGTTTAAGATCTATATTTCCATTAATATGTAGATTAATCATGAATTGTTTATTTTCAAAAAGATCTTATACTAGACTCCATGTAATTGTATAGTTTAATGCTGATATCGTATAATAATGCTGCCTACTAACATATAGTAGTTATCATCAAAACTATCATGTTCTCTCATTTGATTTTCTGATAGATTGATTAATTCAATTTTTTCTTGGGTCTCCATAAAAAATTGCGTTAAACATACGATATTCATACATGCTAAAACGCACTTGCAGTTTCTGAATATCTTGAACATTATCAAAACTATTAAGATACTTTTTTAACATGGTTGTCATGACTTTATACACACCCTTTAGGGCGATTAACTTTGTGAATTGTTGCTTGGCCTCTTCCTTTGACATTTTGAGTCTGAACTTTACAAATAAATTTATCTGTGCACATGTATGACTTACTGTTTATTGAAATTCTTAACTAGATAACTTAATAACTAACATGAAATCAACTTAATTATAATTACCTGGTGATCACTTTCAGTACAATTGATTTAATCGACGTTACTACACCGTGATCTTATACCGTTATAACTTTATACAATAAAAATACGTGTGATCTCGCTCGTATATGATGCACCTATTTATAATCACCTTGCTGCTGTTATGTCGTATATGATTATTTACGGCAGTGACCAATTTACTCTTTTTTCTTTATTCATTTTAAATTTAAATTTATATATTCGTTGAATCTAAATTATATTATAAAATGAATAAATAAAATACTCGAAAAAATAATATAAATAATAACAACAATAATTAATTATAAAAGAAAATGATCCGAGAGAACAGTAGCGTTATTAATAAAACAACTAATATCTTTTTAATTTGACGTTGGCAATAATTAATTATAATATGCAAATTTAGGGTGTATTAGGGGTGTGCACGATAAACCATAGATAATGCGCAGTTTATAAATACTTAGTAATACAAAGTAAAACCAGAGTTAAACTCCGGTTTCAAAATTATACAGAGTTTTTCAAAACTCATGTTAACCTTGGTTTTTGACCATGACTATGAATAACACTGCCACAGTCTCCTAGACTTCAACATGGACACTATCATAGCTGTTAATCTAAATGTCAAGAACACCATCTGGAATAGCAAAAGGTCAAATGCAGCTGGGAACGTGTTGGAACGGTATATCAGCACCAGAAACAACACGACAGTCTTATCCTCAGATTCATCGACCCACTACCCGGACATTTCACACCACTGTCCCGAAGTTCTGGACATAGCAATAATGAAGACTGACGAACTAAGATATGAACTAGAAAACCTGACCAATAAATTATCGCCGGAACACCCTGCAATTCTACTAGACCTCCAGGTTTGAGGAACCCACACCTCGCCACCGAAGCCTCTTCGCATTGTCAACTGGGCAAAATAAGAAGCTAACCTGATGGAATCTATCGAAGTGAATCCATATACAAGAACAAAGGAGCAGATGGACTCAACAATAAACTACTTCAGACGTCAAGAAAATCACTAAAAAGGACCAAAATCACGACCTACCCTAGAATATCCACATAGAAATCGACTTCAAAAGATGCCTCCACACCCAGTGGCAAAGAACAAGAGACCCAACAGTGAAGACCGCACTCAACAAACAAACATTACGCATCAAAGACCTTTTTAACGCCCACCATGAGAAAAACTCGACAAACATTCTTGGGTCAATAGACCCCAACGAACACGAATGAACGAAGCTATTCGCACTCAATAAATCACTCCTACGAAAGAAACCTGGATAACATCCTCTAGTAGATGAAACTTTCAACGCCCACCACAACGCAGAAAACAAAGCTGAAATCTTTGCTACGACTATGGAGAATCAATTCAAGATCCCGACTGATATCGAACAAACGGACTTCGAGGACCTAGTGCAGAGCACAGAGATGAAAATCACGTCAGAAATTTTTTTTTCTCCCCCTCAGAAATATGGAACAAAATTCGTAAACTTCTAGGGAAAAGGTTCCAGGACCGGATGGCATAACCAACAGTGCGCTAAAACACAGTGGGAGAAAAACCATCACCCAGCTGATACATATATTCAACGGATGGATCCAACGGTAATTATTCCCGCAAACATCGAAATTGGCAAAGATAATTATGATTCCGAAGCCAGGAAAAGACATCAAACAACCAGCAAACCATAGGCCAATTTCATTGATAAACACCATGTCAAAACCCTTCGAATCCCTCATCATTGATCGTCTCAAGCTATTAATAACTCCAAAGCAAGAACAATTTGGATTTAGAGCACAACACAGCACCACGGCTCAACTAGTCAACGTCATCGATAACATCATTATCAAAGTCAACAAGAGGACCAAGACCGCAGCAGCCTTGGTAGATGTCGAAAAAGCCTTCGACAAATTCTCATGTTCAAACTGATCCAGGTCAAGGTACACCACAAGTTAATTAATATCATTGAAAAACTTCTCAACAATAATACCTTCCATGTAAAAATCGGAGACAAAACATCGAGCTCCAGAAGAATGAACACTAGCGTACCTCAAGGTTCCAGCCTGTCAACACAACTTTTCTCAATATTTATCAACGATATGCCAAGTCACCCTGAAACCAAGATTGGTTAATGGCACAATGATCTACGTAGTAAGCAAAACGAACAAATGCGCCACCACACGACTTCAAGGACACCTAGAACTCCTAGCATCCTGGTTCAAGGAATGGAAGATCAGTGTCAACTCACGGAAAATCAAGACGATTATGTTTTCCAACAAATACACTTAAGACTCACCTTTAATCAACATGCAAGGACAACAGCTCATATGGTCCTATTCAATAAAATACCTTGGTATTTACATTGACAAACAGCTGAAATTCGCGAAACAAGTCAACAACACAATCGACAAAGCCAAGACATCCAAATCAATGCTACACTTAGTCATCAACTCTAAAAGCACTGTATCAATCAATACGAAACTCCACATCAATAAGCATTACATCAGGCCAATGACCTATGCAGCTTGGGTAGCCAACTTATCCGATACCAGCTAGAAAATCTTAGAGAGAATTCAATCAACAATCCTCAGAACACTGACAGAAGCTGAACCATTTGTGAGCAACCTGGCCATCAGGAGTTCGACAAACATGCTGACAATTAAGAAAACTATTCTCCACGGCACCATGAAGCTCAAGGGAAAACTTCGACACTCCCACTATAAATATAATAAATAAATAATACAGACAGACAACATTAGAACGACAAAAAATCCGACCACTAAACATAAACATCACACTTTGACAGTTACCAACCACAATCACGATCGCAAACATAATAACATCTTACAATCACACACACACAACCTCACACTCTCTGGAAGAAGTTATCGCTTGGAACAGAGGACTAATACACACAAGCAAAGCAACGGATTCATATACACATTTTTCTTGCACCTTCCAACATACACACACAGGGATAAACGGGAAGAAAACAACCACCATCTGCGAGCCAGTTGCCAACGAACAACCAATCAGATGCCACAACCTTCAAACAGTCAACGTAGTCGCCAACTAACTAGCTGCTACCAATCTACCAGCTAACAGGCCAGTCGTTAGCTGCCAACGAACGACAAGCCGAAGAGATCATCAATCACCGACCGTCCCATGAGCTTGCCGTCTACCACATTGCAACAGCTAACGGTCTGCTCAACGATAATCGACAACGTTGCCACTGACGACCTGGTAACTTACCGACAATCGTCCTCACGTCCACCCATAACGTGCAAGTTCTCTCTCCTGGTATTAGGCTGGACGCAGGACATAAATGTGATTCTGCAAGTAGGGAACTGGCACATAAGTATGTCCCCGGTAGGACCTTACTAGGACGACCCCCTGTGCTCGCATAGACGAGAAATCCTGTGTGCTGTATACGGTGAATAACCGCCTTACTTGTAACCCAATTTTTCTACTGATTCCTTACTTACTAATATTCACTTAGCAAGTTTCACATCCAAGTACCGAGATTTTTATAATGGGCTGTTTTATAGTGGAACTTCACTTGGATAGTAGGAGATGGGTATTTACCAGGAGCTGATAGAATTTTGCGGGTCTGGCTACCAAAAGTGATAGAACATTAGCCACCTAAGATATTATTTTCTGTCCACTCAAGGAAGACTTCTATTTTAGTACACTAATATATTTATTGTTGTTTTATTTATTTTTGAATTTATCGTTTTAAGGAACAAATTAAGGCTGTAATTCAATTGCCCCCTAAAATAAAATATTTTACTGTAAAAATTAATTTTAAAATCTTTAAATATTTTCACATACCTAATATTAATAATTTTTTTTTTTTCATACCGTATTAGAATTTTTTCAATTCAGCACATGTAAGTAATACTTTATATATTAGTTAATTTTATTACAATTAAGTTTATTTTTAAAATTGTACACAGTACTGATATGCAAACTAATGACTTTTCAAAGGTTTTATTTTATTATAATAATTATTTCCATATACATTTTCGTTTTTAAGGTTACAAAATAATAAATGTATATTTAGGTTCTAAATATACTTGGAAAAATATACATACAATTTAAGATTATCTGGATAAAAAACTTTATTCTATACATTTAGTTGGTATAACATATTATACATAAAATTTATTAATTTTACGTTCATATCATAGGTATAATATAAAAGTTTTTAATAAAAAGCATTATTTATTATGATTTAGGGCTTGGTAGAAAATATAAGAAAATGGTAGATTTAGCAAACACAACGTTCCAGAAGAAATATCGACTATCTCCACGTAAATACTGCAAAAGTTTTATGGAAAATTATATGAATATTTTTTGAATTTCAAATAATAAATTTTATGTTAAAACCACGTATTTTCATTACCTAACAACATTACCATTATTGCACTCATATCATTATAGTTAAGATAGTATTATAATATAAATTTCAAAAATAAAAATTAAATTAAGAAATTTTTATGTTAAATGGAATTTCCTTGTTTGGAGATAACCATATTCCTAATGTATTCAACATTTAAAAAACTATGTAATAAGAAACATGGTACGATATATATATACCATTTATAATCACAAAATTTTTATCATTTTTAATAAAAAAAGATCCCAAAAATGAAATTTAATATAAATGGTCAAAAGAACTTATAATTTTCAGCACTCCTGATAATGGGTTAAGGAACAAAATAATAAGACCAGCAATGGTATATTACACAAAAATCTTAGATAGCTTAATAAATATTTATAAAAACTATAGAGTTAATATAAAACCATCTAAAAATAATAATATGAAAGCACTATTATGAATCACAAAGGATAAAATAAAGGAAAGAGAGAAATTGGGTGTTTATAAAAATCAATCTGAGAAGTACAATAAATACTGTGTAGGTGAAACAAAAAGAAATATAGATATAAGGTTGAACGAATATTTAAGAAATCTAAAATAGTCAGAAGACAACAAATCTTCCGTTGTGGAAAATTTAATAAATTACTAATCAAAATATAAAATCAGCAAAACTATTAAAACATTGTTGCCGTCGCACATTATAATGCAAACATGCAAAAACGAGTGTCAAGACGTATAAAGGTGGGGCACGCCGTTTCTGCGTTTATCGCAACACAGTCGCTCGGTGACAATGTTTTGCATTCGTTATCGGACAATTGCACGCGAAATATCATAATAATTAATATGTGTTTTTCCGTTGGTCTTCCACCGTCCGTAATTAATATCTGTGTAATTGCTCGTTCGAAGATTTTATTATAAACGGACGCTTATTGTATCCGTCTTCCACTACGGATATAGTGTAGGTGTATCGTCGCAACTCAATTCAATTGTTGTCGCGATCAGTATATTCTTCGTCCACTATTATAATTTAAAATATTAATTTATAGGTACCTAGTGATATATCATGTCGTACACACTGCCTTTTCCGTCGAATATATACCTACGCCGTCGCTCCAACCGTTCGCCGCAGCACCGTTCGTTAATAATTACAATATATATCCTATTATAAATACCCATCATTGTGTTCTCGTACAAACAACGTTATAGATACACCAGTGTCCAGTCGTCGTTCATGCCAGGAGAATATTACTATCTCATTAGTCAATCCATGTCCATCTTCATCATATAGCCAATGCCACGTAACGTTACTGAACGCGCGTAGAGCACGGACCGACCGAAGGACCTGTGGGGACAAGCCACACGATAAAAATAAAAATAAATATGGGTTGCCTGAATATTTTCCCGGGTAGGCAACCCAACACATGTACCTTACAATTTATTGAATAGGCAACCTAAATTACCTACGCCTTATAATGTAGTGGTTAGACTACCAGATGTACATGTCCCTTTTATGATTTATGGATACCACACAAAATACCTAACACGCAAATTACGCGAAAGGAAACCATAGAGAAACGAAAATAATAGAATATAAAATAAATCAATAAATAAAAATGTAGGTACGAGTAATTATTAAATTGTATTGTTCACTTAAAGCCAGATACAGATTATATGGAAAAGGGGGAGCTTATGACTAAAAACTATACTAAAATACTACACATTATATAATAATATGTTAGATAGGTAGGTATATATATTATACAAAAGAAAAACTTGATTCTGAACGTTTACAATGGTCAACGGTGATTCCTGTGTTGATTGATGGCAGGTTTCATCAACGACGACAACAATGATTTGATAGATTTGAATTCCATATATGACGAACAAATAATTTAAATAATCACATAAAAACATAATTTATATAGAGAACGCCGCTACGGGCAAACGACGAAAATAATATTTTAATGTTGCCGGAATGGCGAACACGACACGACAACGAGTATAATAATAAACAAAAAAAAAAACTATAATGAACATAAGGGAAAAAAGATAATACGAATAGACCATGATAACAATAATAAATCAATTAAAACAAAAGTCTTATCAGTAAACATAATAATTATAATTCACAATTAATTTAATTGAAAAGTTTGGAAGGGAGATAACGGGTTGTCGCGGGTCACGATTTGATTCTCTTAATTAAATAGGTACGGCGCGGTGCAAACAGTTACCATTTTCTTTGTTACCATTTTTTATTATTGTTATCTACCGTCTATATATATAATTATATAGAATTATATATAATATATATATTATATATATATGGATATAAATGGAAATATATAAATTTATTTATATATATTATACATAAATACTTTTTTAAATATTGCTTTTAATCATAAGTCTCCCCCCAACCAATACGTTGTTATTAGATATAAATTGAATTATTAATACATTTCCCTATACGTTTTATATCCATCATTACATTTATTCTTTTCATCCATCTCCTCACTGCATGACTTCATCCATATTTTTTTACGGCGAGACAGTAAGTTATAACAATTATATTTTGAACCGGCTGCCAGGTTTAATACATGTTGCCAAACAACATGTAAACAATTATAAGGAATTAAACATAAGAGAAGCAATAGAAATCTCGAAAAAAATAAAGATAACTATTTTCCTAATAAAATATATATAAATATTATTTTACTTATAAAATACCTTATTAAACTGGGAAATTTCTATTACAAAATTTGTTATAATTAATTGAGTGTAATTTAGATGGCATTAGCCTGATCCTACGGTGGCGTGGTCGATAATTAACGACCATCTGTCGGGTTGTGAGTACGTGATTGGGAATAAACTATATGCATATATATATACTATATATATATACGAGTGTATATTAAACGGTTACATTTTGGTACGCGCTGGATACGAAAAATAAATGTGTATAATATTCTTGTAGCAATATAAAAAAAAATAATAATTGCGCTTAAAAATTCAATTTATATCAAATTCTTTTCAATATACTTCTATTTTACTGAAAAAAGGATTGAATTAAAATTGGGAATTGAAGGTATAAATAAATATTTTAACTGAAAATAATAATTGTATTAGATAAAGAAGTACCTGTATTTTAATTTTGTTTTTAAAAAAAAATGTTGAAATATACGAGTAATGTCCAAATATTAATTTTACAATATATTCATTGGTTTTTAGTAAAACATATTCACTCGATGGAGACGATATCAATGCAGTTATAATATCTAATTTATAACCACAATTACAATACTACACATCTGTCACCATCAAAAATTACAAACGGTACTAAATAATATAGATACATGATAATAATATGATATGCAGTTACGCTGGCGTCCAAGCTCTTAGAATACTTCTAAGACCGTGCTGGCATCTATGTTATTTTATTCGTATACAATAATGGTATCACCACAGAATATTTTGTGGTATCACAGCTGATATGATTATCGGTTATTATCAATTTTTATTTTCACAGTGATAGAATTTGTGTGCTCTGCATAGATAATAAAGGAATGGATTTCCATTGAATTCTGTGACTGAAGAGTATACTCTTTACTACATTGGTTGTATGTGGTTGTGGTCACAGTTACAATAATGTATTATTGATAAATGATAATATATGTGTAAAATATTGATAAAATAAATGAAAATCATGAACAATAAACATAATTAAATTATAAATTACATAATAAATTATAAATAATATCACTTGTGAAATAGTAAGTATTTTTGTCTAACATAATTGCTAAACATATTTTGAAATTTGAGCGGTTTACTGCGTTATCACTTCTCATTCAAGTATCAATACTACCACCATCACTAAACCACAGTTACCATGTGGTAACGTATATGCTCTTCGTACACACAACGTTCCGTGTATTAGTTATACAAATAGCCCATCCAATACTTTATTATCTATAGTGCTTTTTATATTATTATCACAGATAACTTTAAAATGGTCAGCTGTGATATTATCACAGAATATAAAGAAGGGAAACTGTGAAATATTTACACGAGTTCTTATGGCCGCCCAAAAAAATGGTCGGACATTTTGAAATTGCTACAAGAAACTATACCAGTAGGAAATTCCCATTATTCTATGAAATTTGGCCATACTTTTAATGAAACATGTTATTGTGATAACTGATAATATTGATATTCTGTGATATCCTCAAACGTAATGTAAACATAAACAGAACTGTATTTTTGATTATATTTTTCATTTTACTCAGTTAAGGTACCTAATACCTATATCTATACCTTTACCTATATGTATTATGTATCTTTTCTAGTAAATAAAGAAATGATTTTATATAGAAATTGTGCCATCTTTAATAAAACTATAATAAAAAATATTCACAAAGTTATAGAGTAGAGTACCTATATATTATACTAAAATAAATAAAAAATGTTTACATTTCACTAAATTATGATTTTATACTTTTTTAAATTAATATATTTTATGGCTTCTATAAATATAAAAATTTTATAGACGATAATTAATAATAATGATATTTTAAATTAATAAATAATAGCTTAGTTAAATTTTGACTATTATTACGAACATACATTACACATTACATTATTCAGTGAATGTTCAAAACCCACAATGTAAAATAAGTCTGATTTTGAGTCTTGGTGTTCACAACCTGTGGATAGCATTTGTGTAAGAGTTGTTATAGGTAAATTACCTGATTTTTATAGGAATTGTATTATTACTCACTGAATTGGGGACGAAATCTTGAAGATTTATAAAAAGGTATAGATAAATGTATATAAAATAATATAATAAATTAAATTACAATATATATTTAAGAATATATTTACAAAAACAATACATACTTTTCAAACAATAATACTTATTAAATAATAATAATTGATGAGATAGTGAATATCCTAGAAAACATAAAACAAGTCTCTAGAGTCTAGACAACTGTCTTAACATAAAATAAAAAGGTCTATCAACTAAATTATGTAGGACATCTTTTTTAATTTCAATATTAATAAAAAAATAATACTTACATAATAATAATAATAATAATAATAATAATTTAATTTTTTTTATTTTATTTTACATTTGTTACAGGCAAAGCCCAAGATACAGATAATATTAAAATAACATTACATAATATATTTATTTACAAAGATAAAAATAGATGTGACAGAATTAATGATTACGTTTGAAAGGCATTCGCTAAGCGCATCATCCGATGAATGGGTTGGTTACGTCCGTAATTGGTGTGATGGAAGGGGACGTAGAAAGGAGCCGATGAGCAATAATGTAAGTTAGGAACCCTAAAATTAACTTCGGATAATAAATCAGGTGCATCTATAGAGTAAAATATTAATCTAGATTAATATTTGAGCAAATACGTTTTTGGTTTAAATGAAACAAAAAACTTACCCAAATTTAAATTCAAATAAATCATATCAATGTATTTTACCACTTTAACCAGTATATCTTTACACCGATTTGTCAAGAACTACGAATGTTTCTAATATTATGGTCTACTTTACGTGTGTTCGGAGTAACTGGAAACACTCTATAACTCTTTAAGCTTTCAACCAATTTGAATTTTGTTTTTTTTTATGTGATAAAGAACATAAAATGACTCATACATCATTATCATACATACTCATAGGCTGTTTTCGATATAATTCTCGGGTCGATGAAATTTGTTTAAATAATTATGTGTATCAATTATGGCATCTAAACCCAAAATTAACTGAGTTACAATAATACTCGATTAATAAAAGTTATTTTTTTTAATTTTAAATGGACAGAAGGAGTTGAATAAGGGATTTATGGTAAAGAGCTTTCGAGTAGGAAATATAGTAGTTTAGAAAGGTAAATTTTTGAATTTTCTCAGTTGTTATCGGTTGTTTTATACACCTGTTTTTAAAAAAATTGTGTATTGAAAATTGAGGATAGTGAAATTATCTAAATTTTTACATGTGTGATTCTCCAAAATGTTATTTTTAGTCCAGTTGTAAGACTTTTAAAATCAGAAAAATCAAAGTTAAAAACTTCCCGTATAGCGTCCTCTCGAGAAGAAAACTACCGAAAATAACGGACAATTGTTATAAATCTAAAAATAATATCACAACATAAGAGAATCAGAATGGTCACGAATAAGAATTTATACAGGCAGCATAGGACGGCGGCAAAATCAGTCGCCATGTTGTCGGATGCGATGTTATGATTGTTTATACTGTGTTTATACCACAGAATAAAAGGTTTATACCATGATATTCTGCAGAGATATCAATGATAAGTATCATAGAACAGTACTGATGGTCTATATTATGCTCACAAACTAAGATTATAATCTTAATTCGTGATTATGCTATAAATAATAATAACATCGCACCCAAAAACATGGGGCGACTGATTTGTAATATCAGCTTAGTGTCCACCCCTTGATAATATTAATACTGAACTTTACTTAAAATCGTTTTTAATACAATGATTTATCTTTGATTTTTAAATTAAAGATAAATTATACACATTATCTTGCCTGAGGACCAACAGGACGATGTACCAACTTTCACCACCTGTTTCGACAGCCATTTTCATTATTCGCACATGCTGGATAAATTTTACCAGTCGATGCCAAATTTACAAAAACAAATTAACGTAAACAACTTACATGAAGAAAAAAAAGCAATAAAATTAAATATTCTGATGCTGAGTGCATGAACATTTACAGAACCGATAAATCGTTATGAGTTCTGCAAAATTAAAAATCGTTCTGTAATATAAATAGATTATATCAAATATATGGTTTTTGAATCGATAAAATGTACCTAAATCCGATTTCGATTTTGTAAAATTTGCAGCGCAAAATTATCATTTTGTTATTACGAAAACCCATCAATTTATAACTTTCATATTTATTATTTTATCTTTTTTCTTATAAATCTTTGATAACATTAAAATATATATACCTACATCGTTTACCAAGTAAGTGATTATAACCTCATTAATAGATACTATTTACAATTCTTTCATGAAACGCAATTTATTCTATCATTTTTAATATACAGAACCGCTACTTTATCGTGTCAATAGATTACAGAACTGTTTTCTCAACTGGTTCTCAACCTTTTTAAAGCTGCCGCCCCCCTGAAGAGCAAAAGTTTTTTCAACGCCCCACTTATGTAAAAATCCCGTAATTGTTAGTATGGAAAAAAGGAGAGATATTTAAATATTGAAATTACCAATACAAAAATAAAATTGAAAATGGTATACTTAAAAAAATTATAAATTTAAAGAACAACTTAAAAATGAACTTAATTTTACACTGATGAAGTAGGATGAATGAAGCATATATCTATCAGTGGGATGGTAGACTTGGTGATTAAAAGTAAGTTTCTTGAAGTTTGTGTTAGTGAGATGAAGGTGAAAGTCTCCATTTTTTTATCGATGTCGAGTGGATTTATTTTTATTTTCTTGTAACAAGATCCGTCACAGTACTTAATCCTCGCTCGATAAGGTATGAAGAGGGTAAGACAATTATAAATTAGCTTGAAGCTAAAATTCTGTGAGCCGATCACAATTTTTGAATCTGGATTTCAACGTCTCATTAGGCGAAAGTTCGATCAATTCTTCCTTGAATCTGAACCTCTGCTGTTTCCATATTCACAAAATAATTCATGGCCCATTGAGGAACTTCCAGGAACAAAGTCTCCTCAAAACGTTCAGAAAAGTCCCTATGCAAAGATTCAAGGTGTTGACAGTAAACTAGTGGGTCATAAAACAAGATTTCACTGTTCTTGTGCAGATCCGGCGGGCTGGAGAACTAGATGAACCCGTTGCGACCAAAATCGTGTTTCCACCAACTGAGTTTTTATAGGAATGCATAAATAACAGATTTTGTTTTTTAATTTTTATCGAATTCAGTTCCGTTCAGTAAATTCTTCCACGAGTTTTGCGAATAAATTGTAAGCCACATTATTGACCTTAAATTTCAGCGATCTCGAAAAGATACCGTGCGGAGCTATAACGTCAAAACATGCTCACCAACCCCTTACCGCCCAAAAGCAGTTCGCCGCCCCTAATCATCCTTCCACCACCACCCCCCCCCACCTGGTCATTTTGCAAAGACGTTTAACGGGAGAAAAAAAAAAATGCAAAAACCGTTAACATCTCATCTCCAATTATTATTATACAGAGGACTACATCATAATATTACAATATATTGTGTGAAAGTCGTGCTTACGTGCTGGTCGCTGCTAGTGCCAGATCCGGAAGTCCAACGGTCGGAAACCGGCGGCGGCCGGTCTGGTCGAGAAACGGTGGCGGAAGTCAATGGCCGTCCGCCGCGGCCGTTTGACGTTCGCCACGACCGCACGCCTTCTCCGTCGGTCCATGGACGGCTGCAGCGGCGGCGGGGGGGGCGGCCGTTCCTGTACGGGTTCGAACTCGATGACAGTGCCGGGCGGCGCGTGTTTGACCGGCAACAGTTGCACGTAGTCGCCGCGGGCCGAATGTATGACGCCGGACGCGGCCACGGCGAACGTCTGCAGTCGGGCCGAAGTGGGCACGGACGACACCAGCCGGGCGGCCAGCAGTATGGGCACCAGCACGGCGGCCGCCACGACGCCGCACCCGAGCACCAGCATGACTATGATGATGATGACGGTGCGCCGGGTGCCGGCGCCGCCGCCGTCGGCCGACGACGACGACCGGCGGTGGTTGTGGTGATGGTGGTGGTGTTGCTGCTGGTGTTGGAGATACTGGTACTGGTGGTGGTGGTGGTACTGGTGGCACGGCTGCTGATTTCGCTGCGGTTGATGGTGATGTTGGCGGTCGGCAGCGCACAGCGGCTCGTCCTCGCCGCTCGACGCCGACGGCGAACGGTCGTCCGACTGCGGCAGTATCGTATACTCGAGCTCGGCCGTCAGGTTACCCGCGCCGTGTTGCGCGCGCACCGTCTTCAACATGGCTCGGCCGTCACCCTGTACAAACCATACGGACTTAAACGGTTTTCAATGAAAAACTCGTGTAACTCGTGTTTCTCGTTTTATAAGAACTTACAAACATCTTATATATATATATATATATATATATATATATATATATATATATGAAACGCAAAATAAATTGTAGATAACGACATAATAATATCATCTATAGCGCCCTACGTACCCAGCCTCTTTTCGGTGTTTAAGTTTTTCAAAAGTTATTTTTTTTTTTTTTAAAAAAAAAAAAGAATCAAAAAATTTGGTTTCTCAATAACTCGTAAAACGTTTTTAAATGCGTATATTATAAAACTGCCACGCAGAGCGCTAGATAATATTGTTCTTTGTCATTTATTCATTGTTTCATCTTTCTACGATGTTTTTAAGTTGTTATAAATGAGAAATGCAAAAGTAATATTTTCAATAAAATGTTATGAATTCATAAAAAAACGACCATAATAAAAAATTATATAGTAATGGGAACAATTATTATTCATTTTTAAAATGCATATAAACATTTTTAAATTGTCAGAACTTCATTTTTCTTAAAATTTTCTACAAATTGCAACAACTAAAATTAGACACCTTTTTTTAAGAAATTTTTAAAAAGTTTTTTGAATAATGAAAATTTAACAAATAAAAAATATTAAAATACATTTTAAAAGTAATCTAAAAATAATCTCATATCTGTACCATTTTATTTTATTATTTTGTAATCATGACGCTAAGTTCAAAAACTACTTGTGGCTTTCTGCAGATCACAGTTTGATCAAAAATTATCATAGGACAGAAATAATTACGCTAAATAAAAGATAAGAACTTAAAATAAGATCAAGCCTAGAGTTTATATGTTCAATAAGTATATTTAAACATTTAAAATTTGTGATTGAAAAACTTCAAATTTCTAAATTTTCAAATTTAAAAATAAATTTGAAATAATTATTTTAACTGTAAAAACTCTACTTTCGTCCATAATAAATATTCTCATCTACCTATCATATTTTGTTTTAATTTTTAATCTACGAAAACTAGGAGAGAAGTTGTACTTGGAAAACGAGAACGTATTTTAATGCTGTCAATAAAGCAATGGATGGAACATTGACAAGCAACAATAACAATATGTGTTAGCGCACATTTTAACATATAAATTAGGTGGCACTTGTGAAAAATTAGTGTCACCTATAGTAATTGATGGACGTGTTGCGTATATTCAAAGAACCCTTGCCGGGGGCATAGTAGCGGGGGGGAAGGACAATTCCCTCCCCCCAAGAAATATTCAATGTTTAGAAAAAATACTTAAATACAATAAAAAAAATACGATATCAGTTCAAAATATTATTAATAATTATATTTTTAATATATTTTCAAATTCGTACAAAATCAAGTGTTTCAAAACAGTAATATAAAAACTTGTTTTGAACAATATTCTAGAAATTTTTTTTATATAGATCATCCTAGCATAAGTAAATAGGCATATCAGTTATAATTCCATTTTCGCTATCACTACGCATGTTCCCCAGACATGGAATAAACGATAATAATATCATGGATGAAAGAGTCTTGGTATCTGAATAATAATATATGTACAAAGGTAAACACGTTTCGAATAAACAAAAATGATAATGCAAGGGTTTTATTAATAGATATTTTAATTCATAACAATATTACAATAATTTTAAATTACGCCGAAAAACATTTTTCCATGAATTTTGTCGTTTATTCCATGTCTGGGGAACATTTTTTGCGCCGTGTTATCTAACTGGCATGCCTATTTACTTATGCCATGTAGGTCATTATATAAGATAATACAAGCTCGCCGCAGGCGGTTTCCCGGATTTTATATATTTTATTTGTATTTCGTATTATGGTTTTTGTTTGTCATTTATTTTACTGTGAATCGTTGTGATTGTCAGGTGGACGGTAACTATCAGGTAAGTAAACTATTATACAATTTTTAAATTAACTCTAGGCGATTTATTCCCGTGAGTTACCTATTATATTCTATATTATTTTTATAATATATTGTTATATTGTATAATATATATTTTATTTTATATTATTTAAAAAGACATATGGGTATATACGGTGCTCGAATTGGAGGGGTGCGCAGTGGTACGGAGATCCTCTACTCATTTTTAAAAAGTCTGATAGCACCCTCTCCAATTCGACCACTGGGTATATAATAAATAATAATATAATGATTTCAGATAAGTATGTAGGTAAAAGGTATACAACATAACACCATACATGTATGCACTTATTCATTTGTAAGTATATATTATATTTAGTATTATGATTTTAAGCACAAATCACAGTATATTAATAATAAGTTATAGCTTATAGGAACTATAGTAGGGCCATGGCGAAATAACATGGTATGCCAGCAACATGAATGAATTTGAAAATGGTACGAGTTGTCTTGAAATAAAATATAATTTATCAATTAAGCCGAGAAATTCTAACGTCACTCGGTCTTATCTGCAGTATTTTCATCATAATAATATATAAATAAGTTTAATGTTTACAGAGTTGAACATATTTAATGAAAATGAATAGTAGATAACAATAATAATTATGATAAGTGAACCGAGTGACGTAGGTAACATGCGCAGAACTCAGTTGCTGGCATAACATGTTATTTCATCATGAATAGTATATAGACGTATAGTATGTTTACGAAAGTGATATAATTTTAGAAAAAATGGTAAGTACAGTTTAGGTTTCTGTCGCACCTATTGTCGTAATTTATGTTATAATTTATTTCTTTTTTTTATACATCTACTATTTCGTATGCATTAACTATATTATATATAGATCATAAAGCTAAAGATTATACAGCATTAATATATTATTATATTAAGATATGATTATTATATTTATATATGTTATAATAAGTACTTAAATAAAAATTATTTCTAAATTGAGTTCCTAAGTAGAGTACCTATTCTCTTTTTTTTCTTTAATTACCTAGGTATACAAGTTTTAAAATTTCTATTTTAAAAAATCTAGTCAATTACTAGTCTTATTACTATTTTTGTTAGGTATTATATCTTATCCTCGTTTAATTTTAATATGAAATTATTAAAATTATGAAACATTAATAAATTAAAAGTATTAGTTACAAATTAAGTGTTAAAATTTAAAAACATATATAAATTTAATTTTCTAAATTCTTGTTCATTTCTAATTATTTGATAAACTACTATATTAAATTAATAATTTCCTAATTTTATTCTAGTAAACTCGTATTTACTTTTACCTAATTCACACTTGATTATGATTATTAAAAATATGCAAGTCGTTTTCTAACGATACTTAGACTCTGAGATTCAACTTTTATGTATACACTCCCCCCCTAAAAAAAAATTTTCTTACTACGCCACTGAGTCTGACCCTTACCATGGCCCCAGATCCCGGCCAGCTTGTTATTAATTTAAAATTGAAATATATCGACTAATATCGACAAATAGGTACGTTTTTATCCCTATAAATGACTATTCGGTATTTTTGCATGAAAAATATAAAAATAAATATATACTATAAAAAAGAAAACGTGCTAAAACGAAACTAGTTGTTAGGTACTTCTTTTCCTGTTTTTTTTAATACTCTAGGCACATTTTCTTTTTTATATATTAAATATATAATTATATTAATATATATTAATTTCACTTATATTATGTATATTGTTATTTTTTATAATATATATTAATTTTTATTTAAATTATTAACTTGAGATGAATTAATTTATTTTTACGAGTCAAGATAATATTTAAGATACCCATATTATAATTTAATTATGTATCTATTATTTTTCGAAAAAAATGTGGACGGACTAGGAACCATGCAAGAGTCTATCTTTTTTTTCTTCTTCCCGACAGGTATTTTTTTTTTTTTTTGTACATTTTGCCTAGGCCGGTCTGGGCTATTAGGCGGGAACTATTAATTGTCGCGAATTAGTAACTGTCTACAATAACATTCACAGTGACAACAGCAAAATGTTTTTTATTATATTTCATAATATACGTAATACGGTAATACACACGTAGGTAGGTAGTAAGTACCAAAAATTACTTTTTTATTTTAAAACATAAAATAATAATATTTTTTTTTTTTTGACCGTGGTTATAATAATTCTGTGATATTTAATAAAACCGTTGTTGAGCTTTACTCTCGTTCTAATATCCTCTCGGGCGTATATTCTCCCCGCCAATATAGTATTGACTCCGCCGATTACTGTTCATAAAAATATCTATGGATTTCGCCGACTACTATTCATAATAGGTTTGGTACACATTTTAAGTCACTGACTTGATTATTTTCCGCTATATAACAAATTTTGGTAATTTTCGGTAATACTCCATTGCACTTAAGAGGACGTCACACACACTCAATTTTTAAATATTTTACGTAGGAAATGTATTTACCAATCATATTGATATTTGATTTCGCGGAACTCGATTAAAATACGAGCACGGATGTGAACACATTTTTAAGTTAGTGGTACCTAAGCTAAAATCGAACCTGAGGTAGAAACTAGACCTAGTCTTCAGTTATAGTTCCAGCCAGTTACGCCCGGTATAAATTCCTTAAAATATGCTCTTATATGTTTCTATCAACTGTAAGGTTATACGCAAGACCATAATAATACAATTATATAGGACTAGCAAATACTTATATAATATTGACAAGCCTCAGACAGACTAGATAATCTAATAACTCGCTAAATTAACTGTAGACACGCATCACTATCGCGTAATCAGTTTGCAACATGAATTCTGTATCATTATTATTAGTTTTTTGTTATCATATTATACACAAGAACAGAAACGTAATCCGAAGGAGTAGGAAGGTAAAATGAAAATTTTACTGAATATAAAACAATAATAATAATTAAACATTTTTCCCTCTATAAATATATTTTATACGAAAATAGGACAATGGCCACAGCGCGCTCTGTTCCCCTGCAGACACCCTTGAACATATTATACAACGTTATACCCACTCGTATCGTATTTTTTCATACTTTTTGACGTGGATCACTCTATAGTAATATATTCCATGTCATTGACTTTGGAAAAATTCATTTAAACTTGATATAAAAAAGCACCCTATGCAAGAGAACGAAATGAAAACATTACTTCGCTCTCTTACAAAAAATACATAGCTAACTACCTCTTATAATAATTGGCATCATCAGTTGTGTATATTGTGCAGTACAACATTTCATTGGCGTAAATTTAACTGGAAGCTTGTGTGGACTTCAAATGTCCCATAGACCTCTCAAAAATTACAAGCTCAATCACTTCAATAAAATGTGTACTTATGTTATTAATTAAAACTGAGGCCCGCAGATTTATATGCAAATACATATTGCTTGTATATACTTGACTTTAAATAATTTTTATTAAAAATTTCGACGTTTCATGCAGTATAGATTTCAAGGATCAATTGTTTTGCATATATTTGCATATTTTCATGAAAATACATTAAAAAAATTGCTTATTTCTAGATAATTGCATACATTTTCATACTTCATGAATATTTTATAGAACAGTTGAATATGTATACATATATATATGATATTTATAGTGCAATAACGATATTTTTAATAATTTAAAATAAAAGTTTGTTTTCGAGTAAGTTTTGGTATTATCCATTTATAAAACTATATATAATATTTTAGCATAGGTATTTGGATGAAATGCATAACAATTTTATATTTCTGGATAATTTCAAAAGAATGTCTATATTTTACATTTTTTTTTTTTTTACATAATAATCCGTGCGGCTAATACCTTAATTATAATTATTACCTATCAGGGCCGTCCCGAAGAAAGATTTTTTTGTGGGCGAGGGGGAGGGGAGTGAAAATGTCAAAAAAATTATATAATACTTCTCTTCAAAACATAAAATAAGCAAAAAAAAAAAAGTAATCAACTTTTTTCCCCATTTTGCAGACTACAATCCTAATAATTTATAGTTTGCCGACTTAAAATTCCAAAATACTTTATAAACATGAGTGAATAAGCAAAAAAAAAAGGGGGAGGCATCGACTTTTTCTACTATTTGCCAACTGAACTAAAATTTGCCGCCAACTGAACTTAATTTTGCCGACGGTTTTCCGTAGTGGAAGGAGGGGTGAGACACCTCCCCCCCTCAGGACTGCTCTGTTACCTATTTATAGTATGTAGGTATATTGCTGTATATTAAATAATATGTCTACTTCATATAAGGATTTTTTAGAAAATATAATTATATAATATTAAGAAAAAACAAAATAATAACAGACACGTGCAAATACTCATATAAAAAAATTATTCGTCCTTCTGACATTTCATAAAAAGTACAACTGTACAGATGCCTACGTGAGCATATGCACCACTGACATAAAAGAGATATGATGTGCCAATAGCAATGGTACGCGCGATAGCTGCGCCGAACGGGATCTAATGTGCGAACGAAGAAAACTTGAGGAGAACCTATTCATGAATTACGATCAAAGACGATTAAATTTACGAAGTATAAATTTGTGTATGCCACATTGCAATTATTGCTAAATTTATTGTTTATAATATGGTAATTTGTGAATGGACATGGGCATATATGCCCAATGCCCATATTCTTTCGATAAATACAGGATATACTCGCCTAGTTCGGTGATTTTAAGCCTCCGGTAGTCCAGTATAGTCCGGTAAGGTTTTTAATTAGAATCCATATTAAGATTAAAATATTCTTAATTAAAATATTCTTATTTGAGTGATTGAGCTTGTTTGTGATTGAAGGGTTTATTGGCCGTTTTAAGTCCTTGCAAGCTGCCCCATAAATGCATGCCAATGAAATGTTAAAATTTACACGAAACTGATTATTATAAGAAGTGTATGGGTATTTCATTACTGTGTTTTTTTTTATAAATTTCACTCCTGTGTTTTTGAATGTGAAGTTCAAATAAATTTGCGCAAAATCGATAAAAAATATAGATACATAGACTTATAATTTTATCACCAATATCATTATATTATACAATAAAATAATTATCGTTTACGGTATTTTAAAGTATACTGGAAATATATACCAATACCCAATTATTGGACTATTACTGTACGCGTTTAAGGAGGTATCGTCCTTTTAGTGTTAATCTTCTCTCTGATAAGAAAATATGGATAGTGAAAAATGTGATTATCATGCAAACACCAAGTGTTTTCAACGATTTTCCATCGGTGCTCATCGTGTTGAAGGAACAATTAGTTGTCCTTCCACATTGCTGATCATTTCTTCTTAAAGTTTTCTCGGAGACTATTATTTTTCTGATAGAAATTCATGATAGATAATCTTTTTGAATATCAAAAAACCCTATAGCAGTAAGATTTTTTTGATTTTTGTCAGAGGATTTTTATATCAACATTTGGCAGACGTTCTGAACAGGAGTCCAAATCGAATGATACTCGACCGACAACCACTTTTGAAGCATTTAAGCAAGTCGTCTTACGCAGTTGAATATGTTCTAAATATTGATTATCGTGAAGTACTCTCTTTATATGGTAAGTTTCAGTAAAATAATTACAAAGTATAGAACAAAATTTAATACTTATAATGTATTATATGTGTTAAGTATATGTATGCTGTTTGTGAAAATCAGTCATCTTGAAATTCACTATTTTTATTTAACATTTTAAGTATAAACTGTATACGATTAAATATCGATTTTAATAACTGTAAAGTTATTTTAAAATACTGCATTTTGTTCATATTTTATTGAAATCTACTAATTAAAATTTGCGATAATATATTATTAATCTAGTTCTAGTCTGGATACTCTGGGATAAACCTATTATCCCTTAGGTACATTTCTATACATATTTTATATTTGTATTATGATAATTGTAAACGTATATCAGTGTATAATTTTACATGTTGACCTCTTTTTTAAAGTTTTGTAAATTGGAAACTTGAATTCGTTGTTTAAAAAAATATACTGAAAGTGTCTAACATGTATAAAGAGCATTGGATTATATCTTATCTTTACATTAATAATTAATAAAATAAAAGTTCCTAAATTTCATGAAATAATTTATATATATTATACAGTTTGTTTTATAGGTAAGTACTTTTCGTTTCATATCACTAAAGCATAATATTATAATATTATGTTCTCTTTTTCTACAATCTACATAAATATTCCATTATCCTATGGCAATAACTTTAATACAGATCTCCGTATACGAGTACCTAGGTACTTTATATTAAGAATGCCCGATCCCGGCCCATTTCGGACATTTTATTTTCCTTTTGGATTATGATCCGAAAATAAATTCAATTTAAACGTATACAAAATATATCATATACGTAATACCAATGCGGCTATTATAGTTGAAAGAATACAGACAATATGAAATGTTTACCGAGTTATAGTGATTTAAATTATCCAAAAATATCACGTTGTCCTGTTTTATTTGACTTTACAATGATTACTGTATTTTTTCCGGATGTATCAGAAATGTTAAATAAAAAAACACATCTATACTGATAATATTTTTTTAAATATAAGTTTTGTTTTTTTTTGTAATAATCAACGAATTGTATAGATAAATATATTATGGCGCTGTAATAAAAAATATTGAAAAAGTTTTGTAAAAATTATAACGAAAAAAATCTATTTTATTCCTCGCATCCCTGCAATAGTATTCAGTTTCTAATCATTTCAAAACAATATACTAAACCAATTTCATTCCATAAACTAAATACCGTTATACAGTTTGATCTAATTGCAAAATACTATAAAGTACCTATGTATTACTTATAGTATTGCCTATTACTATGTTTCTTTTGATAAAATGTTTAATTTCAGCCTTTATATTATTTAAAACGAGATAATATATGTTATTAACATAAAATATGTTGTTCATGTAAAACTTATAATTTCAAACCCAAAACCAAAATATATTCTTAATACTCTAAATATTCTTACTCTACGATCCAAAATAATATTGACAACTAACAAATTAAAGATTTACATTTAACTCCGCTCAAAATAATTTTCCCGTTGTAATGATTTTACATACCATTTAATCCTGTTAATATTCATTACTTTTATTTCCATCTTTTAATATTATTATTTTATACCTATATATACATAGTAATATAGTGGAGGGTACACGCAGGTACACGACGTGTACCCACTACCAATTTTTCAATAAATGCGTGAACCAAAACATTTTGAAAAAAATATTTAACTAAATTAAGTTCTGAAAATGTTTACAAAATAAAAATTGTGTAAAATATCATTTTTAGCATAATCAAAACATGTTTTTTGCCATTTAATTATTTTATGCGATACATTAATATTGTATAATTAATACATGCCTAACTAATATAATATTGTTTTAAAATACAATTTAAAATGGTTTTCGATAAAGTGATTCTGAGCGAATTTCGGTATAAAATACATATTATATTTCAAAATTTTAAATTGCTATAAAGATCTAAAAATTTAAATAATATTTTTGAAAATTACACCTAGTAAATCAATATAAAAGCTAAGTACCTACTTACATACTTTGTAAAAATGTCAAGTATTTACACACATTTTTCAAACAAAATTCAAAAATAGCCCACAATTAACAAAATAAATTTACATTAATTTTACATACATTTTTGGTGAAAATGTCAAGTTTCTAGGACCATTAACTTCGGAATTACAAAGAAATAACAAATCTCGAATTCGCGAAATCGTGTTTTTTATATACTTTTTCGGCAACTGTTCCTAACGCGTTGAAAATATTTTGAGAAAATCGAAAAATTACTTCTCTAAAGTACCTATACCAACTTGATGCAATTGGATACCGAAAAATGGGTAAGCACTTCTAGTTTCTACTAGAAGTATTGGTATATAAATACGCGTTTGAGGAAAGGAAGAGATAAAATTCACAGTTTAGAAAATTCCTTAGAATGAACCATAGTATATCTGTATATCTAGTTGTGATATTTGAATAAAAATAAAATGAGAATTTGGTGGATTTGGGCAGTACAGGGTTTAAACTTGATGGCTGATTCCCAACCTCCCTCGTTATTGGCTTAATTCAATATCGGGCAGTAAATAAAATAATAAAAAAGTCAGTGTCATGAGTTGGTCTTAAATTTTTAAGATTTGGTTAATTTAAGTTTAGTGACTAATTATTTTAAGCCTTTCCGCTTGTTTCCCGTTTTAGAAAGCATTTTTTCGATATTTGGAGAAAAATACGTCTCAGAGTTTTTTTGACCACCTATGGAAAAAAATGCTAGCTACATGCCTGGATCGGGCGTGTGTCCACTAATTTATTGACGACTACATTACTGCCTATATAGCCAATATTAATACCATTATCATTTACTCTACTCGCGCGTATTTGGATCGAGTAAATATTACGCGACAATTTTAATTTTAATTTAATGTATTCATTTAAATTTCCTCGGTATGATAATATTTAGATTTATTTTTTTATTACCACTTTCGTATATTACTTGCCTATATAATTACACCATTATAATATACATTCGCACGCACAAATTTGATGTCGTTATTTTTCGAGAACATTTTCCCGGCACGTCGTTCTATGTAAGTGCTGGCAGCATTTCATTTCACCAAATTGAAAAATATCACTATGGCGTATAACCTTATTTTTGTCGTTGTTAAAAATCAAAAACTTTTTATTAAACTGTTACAGTCAAAAACTATTCAGGAGGCGTTCAAGTGTTACGTAAGCACCTAGGTGTAGGAGGGGGTCTGTCATATGCTGACATTTGCTAACAAGGGTCGTGCTCCAATTCGCCGACGCTGCATGTAATTATATTTTATACCGTTGTTATGTCTGCATGCCTGACCACCACTTATTTTGGACTCCCTTCCCCGAGTCATCATCTTTACAAATTTTTATTTTATAAATACCTAATTGATTAATATAATAATTTATCTAAATACGAGTTTTTTGTAATTAAAGTACCTACGAGTAGTATTAGCCTGCACGAAATTCTAGAATATATCACTACAACTATAAAGTAATCTTATCATATTATATAATCTTTATCTTACTATCGATAATCTATACATGTATGTATAATCTACAACAACGATGATAATGATGAAAAGACGGCGTGACGCCCGTTCAAACTGTATCAGTTTCGTAAATACTTTCGAAATAATACAAGCGTTTGGGAAAACTAGTGGGTACTTACTAATGGCATAGAATATCGATAGCATTGAATATATTTCTACGCAAAGAAATCCTTAATTTATAAAAATTATTATTATCGGGTAGATAAATCTGTATAAAAAAAAAAAAAAAAAACCATAATGGAAATGTATTGAGAACTGTGGAGCACGTGTTACAGTTGTCGATCGCAAGACCGTTTAGGTACCTACTTTGAAAATTCGGTTGGTCTTATGACCAACCGACTTTAACCACAGTCCACATCCAGTAAAAATCGAAGAAAACTTTTCAAGGCAAAATCTCGTTTAAGATCATAAATCTACCTTCTTGAACCATTTCCAACAGTAAATATAAAAAAAAATGAAAATTTAATTAGTTTGGAAGTGATCAATTGTACGTAGAACTTTTTTTATATTATAACTAATTACAACTAAATTATGGTAAATCAAACCATAATATTTCCAACCATTTACCATACAAAAATTGTTTTTTTCTGTGTAGGCACATACGAATCTAGGGGGAAAAAGTAAAAATAAAATAAAAATATATTTAATATCTATGTGTTTTTCAACTAGCATCGTAAATTTATATACAGTAGGTAACTATGTAAATTAATTTGGACCGTATAATTTAGGTAAATTTTTTTGCTTTAAAATAGTAACCATATAGATATATGTAAATTTAAATTGATAAATTTACAAATGTAAATTAACAATTTTTAAATGTAAAAAATGAACTAATTTATATTATAATAATATTATATGGGAATAAATATTATAAAGCAGTCATACTACGTCAAAAGTTTTGTCTTTTTCGACCAAACTACTTTTTGCTTTCTAAAATAAGTGTTTTCGTTAAAAAAAAATTCTACACTAGTATAGTTCCATTATTCTAATAAATAATCTAAATTTATAATCGTTCATATTTTATTTAAATTTTTATTCTAAAGTTACAATTTGTGTAATGATTTTAAAATTATTTATAAAAAAGTACGAACTAGTTTTTTAAGACAACAAGGAAATTACAATATACAAAATCAAAGAGAAGAAATCGGTGACAACATTTACATCTGTTAAATCGATTATTCATCTAAACAAACGAAAAGAAGTACCTCCACAACCTGATTATAGAAAAGACCTTTATATACCAGGTGCGTAGCTTGAAACATTAAAGACGAAATTTTATTTTATATGATGATGAATTAGAGAATAACATTTTGGAATACCTGAAATTTTTCTGAAATATGTGATGCTGAAATAATTTTTATGGTTTGTACTTTTAAAAGTATACCGAAAATGTTTTTACAATTATACACCATATATTTTATTTTTATTTTTTATTATTAGTTGTAGTTAACCATTAGGAGTAAGTAAGTATTATACATTAATTAAACTTAAAACTAATACTTAAATTAATTATTACAATATATTATAAATTATTGATAAAATACCATTTTTCAAAGTTTTGATAATGGGTCAACATGAAAATCAAATGAATTGTAGACATTACATATACTAAGAATACGGTATTCTGGACTATTTTGGACGTAGTTAGTTCTAACAAGTAAAATATTGAAAAGCGTTTTGTATCTTAAGTTATGCGATGGTTCTTTAAATTTTAATCGTGCAAGAAAATTTAGACAGTCAATTTGTCCTCTAAATAATTTGACTATAAATACTAAGTCCAGAAATGTACGGTGTTGGGCTAAAGGTTATAATCCACACTGGCCCAAAACTGCGTCAGAGGTCTGCCCTGCCATTCCTATCTTATGCCCTATAATTCTTGAAAAAATTGTCTACACACTTTCAAGTTTGTTAACCAGTCCAACTTGTTTAGGGTTCCAAACTATATAGCCAAACTCAAAGATAGATCTAACTAGAACTACACATAAAGTCGCGAGACATTTGATATTGGTAAATTCATCTCATGTTCTCTTAATACAACCTAGGGTTTTAGAGCCTTACCAAATATTTCATTAATATGAGAATTAAATCATAAATCGGAAAATATCAATACAATACATATTTTGTATATTATAATATGGTTTTTATGGAACTTATGCATTACTTGATTTCGAAATGGCAATGTTAAATACAATTCAATAAAAGTTCCCAATAGCAATAATTCGGAGGTATTTTTTTCACTTCATTCGGGCGGTTTATAGAAAATGTGTTGATGTAGGCCTGTGTAATGATTATGTATCACCTGATGGAGATCTACTAGTTAAAAAACTAGTTCAAAGATTATCAACTTTACCGCTAGTTCCACTACAACAATTAGATAATTTTTGGTTACAAAAAACGAAAGTGATAAACCGACAAATAATCCAAAAGTTGATATATTTTTAGAATATTTTATTGATACGTGATTAGACGATTTAACAACTAGATTTAGTCGGCCCATTTGGAATCATTGGGATAATACAGATAGAAGAACGATCTGAATATTTTTGAGTTTATTATATCTCTTTGAAATGAACATGCCGAAATTTAAGACCATATGAAACTTCTCCAGCGTGGAAAAAATGTTTAAAAAAGTGTATCAAGAATATATTAAACTTGAACAGCGAATAGGTATTCCGAAATATGCAGTGTCAAGGAATCTCCCACAGATGGAATGGATTGAATATTTGGACAACAACAGCTATTTTATTAAACACAATGACTAAGCAAGTATATTTTGTTAAATATAATGACTAAATCTTTACATCTTATTAAGTTTTAATTAATATTTATTATTATATTCGTACCTAACTGCCAAAACTCACAACTATTGTTTCAATTAATAAAGATACTTAATATGTAATCTCACTAATTTACCAACCCGGTATTAATACGAATTAATATTAAAAAAATTCGACGAATCGGGAACGGACCGCTAACAAGGTAGATGGGGTCAAAACCATGTGGCGTCAGCTATCCTAAATTCTTGTCCTTCATTTAATTTTGTTTGTATCTGATTTTTTTTTTTTTCATTAAATTGTAGGGGATTGTCAGACTTATTCTGATATAATTAAGTAAGAGGGATCTATCGTTTGCTGACATTTGATAATAAAGGGAAGGGGGTCTAAATATGCCAAAAATGTGTTGACGTAATACTTAAACGCTCCCTCAACAAATTATTGTCCTTTTCTGTTGTATATAGGCTATATCTATATATGTTTGATTATAAGTTTGCTTAAACATTTTTCAGATTACCTACGCTTAAAATACATCATTCGCCAAATTAATTTTTCCCATATAGATATGTTAAGATCTACATTACAATTGCGTACATTTGTATATATTTTATTTGTGGCTGCCGTTAAAAAATGTAGTTTTTTCACTTTTTTTTAAAAAAAACTACTAGGAAATTCAAAAAATGATCTCTGGAAAGTACCATATCTAGAACAAATTTGCTATCAAAAAAATTGTGTACTCTTAAACTCTTACTAGACTTCTTCTACCCTGAGAATTGTTTCAAGAAAAAAATTTAAATAAAATATAAACATCGTTGTAAACCCAATAGATTCACTGTAATGAACTATAACTTTTGATATGTATTAGGGTTGGCATATATCCCGGTTTAACCAGGACACTACCGATTTTGAGCATTGCATCCCGGTGTCCCGAAAAAGCCTTTTGGGACGGCTAATTGTCCGGGAATCCAACTTCGATATTTAATATTAACATTTTTCAATTTTTACTGGAGAAAAACATTTTTGAAAATTATATAATTGACAGAAATACATATCTATTTTTACATAGGCATGGATATTATACACACTTACTCAAAAATATGCAGTTATTATTTGGAATTATACGAAAAAAATTGTAATTAATATGAATTTTGTAAATTAAATTTGTAATATTAATAAGTATCGACAAAAATAATTTATTCGAACAGTTTAAAATATTTAAAAAATTGTTTAAAGAACAAAATGTCAAATGCAAAAACGTCACTCTTAAAGATCATTGGTTGTTACTTATCAGCTTTTATACATTTTAATGAACTTAATATAAACACAATATAGATGGACGTTGAATTTTCTTTTACGAGTACATAGCTTGAATCAAATACAGCAGTAGACCACGTGTTCTCATTGATAAATATTAAGTACCTACTTTAGAATGGACAATTTGGAAGTTACGGATGACATTTGACATATTTACAGTAGTTAGTAATAAAAATAACAGAATAAAAATCAAACTACATTTTGACAACTATATCAAATTTTTAAAAAAAATAAATAGTCAAAAATCAAAAAAAGAACATCATAAAAAACTTTCCTGACCAAACATTTGATCGGAAAATGGGATCACGTGTCTGATTAGATCAAGTCTTCATGTTGAAAAGCTTTTAACAGAAAAAATATTAATATTTTGTATAGAGTAAATCAAGAAAAATTTGTTAAGTATTTGGATGGTAGAACTTTTGCTTAAAGCTATAATATAATTTATTTTTTGTCCTAGTTCTTTCAAAATAAATTATAGTAATCCTATATATACAATATAGACAGATTAGTTGCTTAATTTTTAGCTGATTTTTAAATAGATAACTTAAATTGGGGAAGGAATGAGTGATATAGTACATCACTGAATTAAATTTATAATTTATAATTTACTATATTGAATTTATATAATTCAAAATACATTTAAGAAAATGTTGATTTTTTGATTAAATTCCATTATACGTTCAGACAACGAGCTAAGAGCTTAATGCTTACCTATTCAGCCATAAAATGGAAGTTGAGTTTCTGATGACATTTACCCGACTATTCGTTTCCAGTGTGGTTAAAAAACGAAAGTTTATATTACATGTATCGTAACACTAAAGGTTTGTAGGTATTTCTAATATTATAATATATTAAACACACACATAAAAGATAAGGTTTTATATCAATGGTTGTATAAATGTGGTTATTCGAAATTTGGACGCATGCACTGAATGCTATCCAGAAACTATAATTTGATTACTACTATTTTGTTTTTCCCCTTTATTCACAAGCTTAACCTTTATCAAAATATAAAGTCCTAGGGTCATTTTAAATCGGGAATTTTACCTCAAGGATTTGATTGTCCCACTGTCGTTCTCGAATTTAATTTGAATAAATCCACACCATTTCAATATGCTATCACTATTATATACAAATCGATTCACTATTCTACTACCAAATCGCGTTCCTTTAACTATGTATATTTTTTAATTTTTGTATTTAACAACTGTATTTTCTAAGATATTCTTATATATATTTATATTTTGTACCCATTTATAGGTAGCAAATTTAATCAGGAATGTACAAGTAATTTTTCGATTTTTTTTTTTATTATTATTTAAATTCATTTTTTAAGTACACTATTACTTAATGTACTACTAATCATTATAAATAAATGAAATGTATTATTTATTTTATCATAACAAACGACCATTTATTAATCTAATCTTCTAATTCGAATAAATGGAAGATTTCTAAAATAAAACTACTTACATTAAGATATAAATTACCTAATAATTTATTCGTATTAACCAGCTAACCTGCTAATTGTTGACTTCTTTCCCAAAGTGTTGGGATCGAGTGTCTTACCCCCTCAGAGCGGTCATGATTATTAAAAACAAATGGTCTTTCAGTTTTGTGTTTTAAAAAAAATCCGCACATTTTTAAAATTTACCCCGAGCGCAATTGCAGTTGCTCTGATCACAGTTATCCAGTTGACTTTATGAGAATGGAAGAACTACGGTCCCTGTATTGTGGTATTTCATAATTGTTCGGTAAAGTGTTTTTATAAGATTCATAATTTATTTTAGTATCTCGTTTTTAGCTTAAAAATACAACAATAACTACGTAATAAGACATAGTTTAAACACGAAGTCCGTTTCGAAAAAAACGTGTTTTGAACCCACTTTCGTATTCTAGGCCAGTCAATATAATTTATAAGGTATACACGCAGAAGGCAAAACAAACGAATATCTATTGTAACGACCGCACTACTGCAAACAAAACACATGACCTGGAGTAAACAAATTTATGATAAACGCATATAAACAGATGTGATGTATAAAATAATACGAGCCGTTGTTGTATATTTTTGATCTTTTTACGGTTCCGAAACATTAAAAGAAAAATGTAGGAAATGCCTACATTTTTTTTTATCGTTCCAATAAAACAAAACCGTTAAATATTTGAACTCGAGTGTGGATATTACATATATTATTATGTCCCAAATATACTATAGTCACTATATTATGTCTCAATTATTAAAGTGACGTCGAACCTCACTATATTAATGCTTCTCTCTATGACTTTTTCTTTTTACTTTTCATTTTTTTGCTTCTCTATAAAAGTACATTTAATTTATAACAATATCGGTACCTATAAATATATATATATATATATAATAAATGTCGAATAAATCGTTTTAGGAAAAAAAACAATAAAATCTGTTAGTACGTATATAATATATACTATACTAAATGATTTTTTTATCGGTAATTTATTATACAACACATAATATATATATATATATATATTACCTAATACCTATACATAATATCATATAAACGGTATTTTTCTCGGGTATCATAATATGTCCTTGGCAGGTTTTTCTATTTCCTTATCCGCAAATCAACATTAAAAAAAAAAAAAAAAAAAAAAAAAAACAACTACAAGAATATATATATATATATATACTTGGACATATTGTTATACTTCAATACATATAATATAATAAGCAAAGTATCTATCGGTTATTTTTCAAAAATACACGATAGATATACAAAAAAGTTTAATTTAGAACATATTGCAGGACATGTATAGATTGTAGGTAACTATGTATAGTAACTATGTAGGCATAGATAATATAGAATCTAAATCTAAATTCTATATTATCTACGGTAATAGGTAAATAGTATTAATTTTGTCTTTTGGCGGGAACGAAATCATTTTCTGATATAAGTACCTATGATTAATTTGTATTCCTATCACTCTATATAAAGTTGTAAAATATGTTTTACAATATAAATGTAATGTGATTAGTTCGAAAAAAATATAAGTAGATACGAAATAATATTGTGTTTTTAGTTTTTACAGACAATTTTTAAAAATTGGCATTAAAAAACAACAAATATTCATTCAAAATGTATTTTCATTAAAATGTATACTATAAGTGTAGAGTAGTTGTATATGTCACAATAAAATTTAATATTTTTTATGAAATTTGTGAATTATTATACGTGTTCTTAATACCGACTCATTATTGTATATATATAAACTAATTTTACATTGGACAATACACGAACTATACAAAGTTTTTTATAACTATGGTATTACACATGTCCTGTGGTTAGTTTGTATTATCAGTGGTTTTCAGGAGAAAATATTAATAAAAACTAACAGAAAAAAACTATCTGAAAATCAGAAGATCTCGTACAACGGGTGTCTTAATAATTTCAAAAAAAATACTGTTTAATATTCATACTTAAAATACAGACAGAATACGAAGACTAGACATACTTTATTAATATTATTATAGTCTCGTTATTCGCTCATCTCAGTGTCACTATTTTTTTAAATTTCTTAGCAACGATTTGGATTCAAATAACGAATCAGAATTGAGTTTGATCTATTAAAAAAAAAAACCTTCTTTATCATTCTTTGGAGTTTTTTCAATTTTTCTCGATTTCTCAATAGGTAAGTAAAAGGTCTGTAGGGAATGGAAAAACTTTGGATAGGATAAGTACTTGTAATGAACGTATTGAATTCGAAAGCTATGATAAACCTTTCTTTTTTTGATTAAACGATTCTGAACGAAACTTGGTGTAATATTATTTTCCTATTTATAACAATACCTAATTGTTAAAATTATTTTTCATTATTTTTAGTAGTTTACCTTCACAATTAAAAAAATTAATAAAAAAAAATTTTAATTTTCCTCATCAAAATACTAACTAAATTAAATTTCCTAATAACAAAGAACGATTTTTACCTAAAAAATCATACACGTTTCTTCCACTCATAAATGTGTACCATTGTATACGCATAAAAAAACAAATCAAATTTCAAAATTTTATAAAAAATGATTGAAAAGTGGTCAACCCAAGTTTATTAATTATTATACGATAGTGCAATTGTATAAATATTTGGTGTGAATTCCAAGTTTTTGGCATTATGAATTTCCAATTTATAACATTTTTCAACCATTTTCGGTAGTTTTCTTTTACGCTAATGTTAACTACTGAAAAAAATATAAAAATTACCTCTTAAAAATATCAATTAAAATTAATTTTCTATCAGAAAATTCTTTTCCCAAAAACTCCTACTTGACTCTTTCTTCCTTTAAAAAATAAAAGTTTATATACATTATTATACTAATAAATAATATTATAAATATACATTATTCACACGCATGAAAAAATAAAATATAAAATATAATAATAATAATAACACATTATTTGACACTAATAATCTAAAATGTTTTTTTATTTTTTACTTCTTTATGATTTTTAAACATTTACTTTTTTTAAAAAAGTAGGCAATAGCCTATATTTCTAACTTCATTCTACTCCAATGTAGAATAGACAACTTGGTTTTTTTTATATTTTCTCAATTTTCCTTAATTATTTTCAGTCAAATGATGGTAAAATAATATAATTATAGAAATGCCAAATGTTTATATTAATTCAAAACCAACTTCAAAAAATCAATAGGTACATGTATATTTGCCATTCAACCGTAATATATGTCATAAGACTAAATCATATAAAGTATTATACATAATTAAAATAAAATTTCCAAAAAGAAAAATATTATGTTGTTTAAAAAATATAGTGAATAATATACATTTGTAATTAGAGTTCCCTGAAATGCTTTCAAAATATAGTGAACAATATTAATTTTTTATTATTATTTATATATATATATATAATTCATACCTATATAATAAAACAATATTAAAAAAAAAAACAGAAAACTCGCCGAATATTATTTAAAATATTCCACTGATTTGTTGTAAAAATAAAGAAAGGACTACTAGGAAAGCTCTGTGAGGTACGATTAAAATTTTATTAAAAATTAAAATTAAAACCCATAAGAATAACACTTTAAAACTTTACGATGAAGAAAAATATTTGAATACGAACAGTATAATATTTAAAAACGCCATGCGTCCCTATGCGGATATATTATACTCATATAAACTAATAGTTATAAAACTTGTTGCTTTTAGCCAATTTTATACATTTTAATCACTCCAAAAAAACACAAGACTTACGGTGGAATAGTTACAGATGTGATATAAATATTATTCTCAACATTATACATAAAGTATATTATAATAGTTATTGTTAATCCCAAGTTATAATATTATTATAACTTGTAAAAACTGATAAAATATTAATTCTAAAAGTACCTAGGTCGTACCCGATTAGATTATTATTTATTATAACTTTAGTACAAGAAACGTACACACGGGTAGATTTGGGTAATAAATCCCCTTGACCTCATTTTCACCAATATTTTTTTTTCTAATATTATAATATTTTTACTATAAGTACTGCATTTAACGCCAAAAAACACCTTTTAAATATATATATATTTAATATGTACTGAATACGTCATGAATGTAAAAAGTAAGGTATAAATAATTGTACATAATTAATTTATCGTATTAAAATTAATAAGAGGACGCTACACCTGCATATTTGTCTCCATCTGTTAGCCGTCTATATTCTATGAGCAATATATCAAAATTACGCTTCGCAGAATTTGAATTGTGGTGTTTTAGTTAAGTTTAGAATCTAAACACTTGTTATTAAATTTAAATAGAAGATTATTTTCGAGGAAATTTCAGGGACTCTTTTATAAAATGACAAGTGACAATTAAAAAAGCATATTAAAAAAATTACAATTAAATCGATGAAAATATACAAAATAATGGTCTTTGTTACTACCTACTACTAAGCGATATTAAAGTCAATAAAACGTAGTAAATTTAATCTGTATTACAGCCTACTATTTAGTTTTAAGGGCCCATTTACTGTCAAAAATCGACATGGGGCTCGTAAATTTTAATATTATACATAGGTATGAGGAAGACCTCACTGAGATTCGCAGTGATCATCCACTTATCACTCTAGATTCTAGAAAGATTCCTTAACTAAAAAGGCAAAAACAAAAGTTAACGAAAATCGTACATAATGTTTTTCACCAAATTATAGGTGACTTCTTACTAAAGTACCGAAAGAATACCTACGTTTTCTATTATCTATAATATATTGTATTTTTTATACTGCTTAGGTGTCTTTCACTAAATATTGGTCAGATTATTTTTAAGACATATTATATTATACAATATACATATAAGTAAATTACAGGAAGTACAAAGAGAGAAGTGTGAACATATTACATAAGTATATCCATCCCAACCCCACTGGAAATTCCTGTGAACGCCACTGATTAAGTACAGTATATTTTGAAATAGGACTTTCAATTTAAATTTTGATTTATTTGTGTTTCCGATATCTTAACGTTAAAAGGTTCATTTATTAACTTAGAAAGTGATCAATCAATGTGAATACGTTTTTGCTTGGAATCGGTTTTATTTTTTTTTTTACGTCATACCTATGATTCATTCATCGTTTTCTGTAAAGTTAAAATTACAATACACCCGCCTGCAACGAATGACACACACTTAAATCTATACAGCGGATTAAGTACTACCGAATTTATTTTTACTTAAAAACTATTGGTTCAACAACTTTTAATACGAAACGTCAAGTAAACAAACATTGTAATACGTATAAGTCGTATATAATATATTGTATAATATTATACTGGTTTTACGATATTTCTTTTTGGTAAACACGTTTTTACAGAACATTACAATTGTTCAAAAAGTTTGGTGCAGTTCTATTATTCGATTAGCAATCGAACACGAGGATGGTTTCGTCAGGAGTATAATTTCGTAATTTCAATATATGTTCCACAAACCTCTATTTATATGGGGAACTGGACATTCGACCGACAATACCAATTGACAAATACGAACAATCGACCGGCAAGACAATTACCGACATATAAATAAAATTGTGTTTCATTAAATGAGTCATAAAAGTAGGTGGTGAAAGTACTTCTCTCGTTGGGTAGAAAATTTAGTAGTGAATTGAATTAATATATAATATAATAGTAAAATATATACCCTATAAAAATGCCAAGTTTATAGAACCATTATTTTCGAAAAAAATAACCATTTTAACCTATTTTTTTAGTTTTATGTTACGCGTTTATCAAAAAAATTTAAAAAGTTGTCAACAGAAAAAAAAAATTAAAAACATTTTAAAACTAAAATATCGTTCACTCCGTTTAAAATCTAAAATGGCAATAATAATAATAAAAAAAAAAAACATTTTTATTATTAACATAAGTTAACTAATTTATACAATCCTCGTCTTAGAAGTTGGATGTGATGATTAAAGATGTGTTTTGACTAATCAATGTTTAGTCGAGTAATCTAAAACTACAAGGATTAAATATGTATTTATAAAATTTAATCAAATTGAAATATTTAGAAGTAGGTATATTAGGTATCGGTTAATTGGGTTTTCAGTAAATTCTCCTGTCGGTCGATTGATCCATTTAAATGCGTATAACAAGGCTCCAGCCTGTTGTATAAATAAATGGTCAAAGGAGTGAAAATAAAAAGCCTTAGAGTACTTTAGGTGTAAGCTGTGAGCTTCACTCACAACTACTTTTAGAATATTATTTAACATATTCATTTTGAAAGAATCCATCAAAAATATCCTGCACGTGTAAATTCCATCGTAAAAATTTGACTGGCTGACTTCAAATTTGGTCATTACGTTGTAAGTGATTTTTAATCCAAATACTCATCATTCAGCTCTTCTTCAATTATGTTTAAAAATAAGTCGGCCGTGGTTCATTGACATTTTTGAAATTTGACTAGGTACACTAAAATTAAATGTATAATTTGTAAATATTTGTAAACTCAAAATTATAATTTATAAGTAACCCTAATATTTTACAAATTTATCTTGATATTGAATTATATTGAATTGAAAAAACAAATCAATGGATAACAATATTTCAGACAAATGTATAAGATTTTAAAGTTACTTACTAATTGTCGTTTTAGTATGACAAATACTTACAAAGATATACCTACTTAATTTTGGTAGTCAAATTTTAAAAAATCAATAAATTATGGCAAATACTTATACAAATTACTTTAAAAAATTTTAAAACTAAAAACCAATTGCATACTGGGCGCTCTTGTGAAGTTAACCGCGGTTATATAACTTTAGTAGATAATTTAAGACTATTTGATTTACAAATTATAAATTAAAGCTTACAAATTACCTAATACTTACAAATTAATGACCAAATTTAAAATCACCCACTCAACTTTAGATGATCAACTTCATAAACATGAAAAGTTTAAATACTTATAATAAGTAATAATAATTCAGAAAAATATAATTTTTGTAATAATTATAAAAAATTTCAATTATGTACTACTTACACCTATAAATTTACCTATAACTATTATAGTTCATAATATATATATATAGATATATGTATACTATTAAAAATTATAATAGACATAGCCATTGACGAGACGAAAATTTCGCAAAGAGAATTAAAAACTTTGAATTCCGCCTTAATTTTATATATATAAATTTATTTTATATATATATATAATTTTATATTGTTGATTATAATATTAAATAAATATTATAATCAACACGAAAACTTAAAAAATATAATATGTACTTACTTAATAAATTCATTTGAACGGACAACTAAATATGAAAGAACGAATTTACATAATTGTATACTTTTTTAAAAATTAAAATATACTGTTGGCACGTAAATTTTTTTCTATTAGATAGTAACATTTTATCATCAGATATTTTATTAGGTAATACATAATATCCACTACAAGATACCTTATCCTAAGATATTTTAAGCTAAATTCACTTTCGAAAATATTACATAATAATCGTATATAGAAGAAGATTGGGGAATCTGTGAGGACTTATCTCACTACCCCTATAAAATGATTTATTCAAATTAAAAATCTACCAAAAAATTTAAAGCCATTACAGTTTAAACGTTAAAAATTATCTTAGACATTTTTTTTTATAAGTAAATTCTAAAGTCCCTTCACCAGGGCCTAAAAAAATTAAGTGTACCCAGACACAAAATTTGTATTCTGAAAATCGAAGTGTGCAGTCTGCAATCTTTCATATCTAAAATGTTTTTTAAAAAACGCTTAAAATAATAGTGTAGATAGAATTTATTTATCATATTTACTTTTTTGTTATACCCAAAAACCCGTTTAAATATTATTTTCTGAATAAAAAGTGATGTCCAAAATTTTTTTTTAAATCAAGTTTTTGATTTTTTTTCGGTCCAAAACATAAATTTTTTTATTTAAACATTTTATTACATAGGGTATTTAATGGGGGGGTTTAATAACGGGTAAATTTGGATAATTCGCTTAATTTTAGAGCTACATTTGATTTTAATTTTAAAATTCGTGATGGATTTCACAAATTCGGCATAATAAGTTATTTCGCTACACTCATCGCGATAACTTCGATTTACTGGTATTTGGAATATGGAAATCTATCAACACTAACGATTTAATTAAAATGCGTACCCTGAAATTGGATATAATTTAGGCCCTAACCTTCCAATTCATCAGCTGTTTACTATGGAACATTCACGTGGCCCTTTCATTTTTAACTATATTTCCACAGTTACGATAATACAATATACAATACTGGCTGCTCTATCAGTATCCCGTCAAGCATTTTTTTCAACCATTGCTCTTTGTCGTATATACGTCATCCACTTGCGACGGCGCGTTAATTTCGCAAACATATAATATCGGATATTTGAAGTATATATATGTACACATAGTGAGTAAGTATATACGAACGTGATCCATCAATTTGAATACACGACAACTTACTTAGTGAGTCCATTACGCCATGTTAAAAGGCCACAAGAAGAGTAATTTTTGTTTCACAAAATTATAAAATTTTTACCGGGAAATATTATTTTAGAATTCACACGTGACAAAAATAAATGATTGACAGATCAATGTAGCAAGGACCCTCGAGACGTATTTACGACCACTTCGAATTAGGTACATTAGGTAGGTACACTCAGTGTTCAACATTATCTATATATGGATGAAAAAATAGTATTGTACTTTTATCTAATCAAGATAATTTAAAAAAGGGTTGTCATCTAGATAAATATATATATTGATGAAAAATCACAAAAACAATTCGTAGAATAAAATTTATTACAAATTTTGTCGTTTAAAACAACCGAAATCGCCATATTTTGATCATCACAATAATCGTCTTGACTCTATAAAATATGTATTGATTTTTGGTAATTATGTACTAATGCATATATTATTTTAATAGTTCAACTTTGTATCCGAAAATGATTTTCCTCTTTCCTCGCCAAAATAAAATTAAAAATTAAAAAATACCCATTTTTTTTTTTTCATTTTGTCACTCCCTACAGCAGTATAATATATACTATAACCGTATAAGTCATGACCGTTAGTTGAGAAAACCCAGATTGACACTCGGAAATCGAATATTTTTCTTAATATTCGCGTATAAAATAAATACTAAACGTATAGTGTAACCTAACAAACCATTTATTTATCTTTGATGTTTTATCGAGATTAAATAATGGCCCTGCAACCTTGTATTTATAGTATTATGGTAATGGTTTAAATTGCGTGTATGTATAACTATAACTACCTACCTCGTATTGCATGTCTACATATTTTATTTATATAGATACCTACTGTTTTTATGCGTATTTTTGTACGTATAATTGAACTATATAAACGTAAAAAGTTTTAAATTGTTATGTGCGACCTCAATAATACTTAAACGTAATTGTAATTCTCTTGACGAAATTTAACTGTAAAAAGAAAAAAAACGCTATAAGCACGAATATCTTGTATATATAAACGTTCTAAATTCAAACAAATTAAAAACTTTCTATACATAATCTTTACTATACCTTATACAAAGTTAAATAATTAACAGATTACGCGTTAGAAAGAGTGAGATTATATTATTATTAGGTACCTTTATAACTTCGAGTTTTTAATTAAATGTTTAATGTTTAATTTAATGTATAGATGCCTATACATTTTAACAAAAAGGATGACCGATTTATTTTTATTTCGTTAAATATGTTTGATGCGAGAAAAATAATCGCGTTTGTAAATTTTAATTTTTGGGTAAATATAATGCAAGTATAGAGAAATTTATTTTTATTTTTTAAATGAATTCTTGAAAATATTCAGAGGTATATCACGTATATCACGCATGAATACACAATCAACACAGTCAAGTTAAAATCTGACGTTCCGACTTTTTATTTAAATAAAAGATAATATAATGGTAAAAATACCTAAACCACTAACTTTATGAATCTACTCTTGTGCAGTGCCGAATACGGAAGCTACCGGCCCACCGAGTTTTAGAAATTTTACCGACCCAAAAAGATGTTTTTATCTTTTAAAAAAAATGTTATATACTATAGAATACCGCCTGTTACGAACCTTCCAAATTTCATTTTATGATTTTATGTTTTTGGCCACACATTACTCACAGTTGGGCAGTATCTTAAATACGTATCTTGGATACAATTATATCTTGTATCTTGTATCACGATACAGTTCTGGAAAGTATCGAGTATCTTATATCGCGATACTTTTTAGTCTATGTATTGAGTATTTCATAAAATTGTTTTCAAAATAAATTACTCAATACATTGAAAAAATACTTTGAAATTGATTTTATTCCAATACATATACAACTGACAACCGTATTAGGCATAGAAAATATAATTATACTAATTACTAGTCGACATGTGCAAAAATAATAAAGTAGATATACCGTATAATAATAATAATATATAACTCTCCGGCATTATTATTTTATTATTTATATCTGTTACATACGTTAAACACGTATAATATAATATAGATATTGATATCATTTTAATGATCAAAATTAATACAATTATTAAAATTAATTTTAATATGTCGAGTATCTAGTATTAAAATGCTTAAAATGTAAGTATCGAGTATCTTGTATTGCAATACTTATAAAATAAGTATCTAAAAATAAGATACTCATTTTAAAGTATCTTCCCCGTCCCTGACATTACTTATATCTTACTTTATATCACGTGGCCCACTGAGTGAAATTCGATAACTCGCTGGACCTAAAAGGGACTATACTCTTGTGAATATACTATATATATTATAGGTACTTAATAGATATACTTAGTACTTACATAAATATGATAATATAATGTACCAATATAGGTAGTAGATACATTATAATAATATATAGTAATAAAAAAACGTAAACATATATAAATATTATGAAATTATATTGTTATTTTCTTAAATTAATTTAATTTTAATTTTGTTTTTTAACCTTACTGATGACAATAGAACATATAAGCACAATAATTATTCATATTTTAAATACTGATCAGTACAGTTTTTTACAATTTTATGTTTTTAATATATTTATATATAATTATATGTTCGTTTACCGTTAACACTTTTTTTGTGCAGAAATACGCTTCAAAAGCTTCATGCTCTTCATAAAATATGTACATTCCAAAATATCGATTTTATCGTTTTTATATAACTATAACCATATAGGTAGGTACTCAAATGAAAATATATATCATAAATTACAATACAAACTATCGACATAGGTAAAATCAAATATAAAAAGAGACTATGGAAACTGAATCACTCCTCTTAGTAATTCTTTAATTTCATAAATGTATATAATTTTTATAATCGAAGGGCTTAGTGTAACAACAAGACCAGACCCCTTTTTAAAATATTCAGAAAAATAAAATAAAACATTTTTATAGAATAAAAGTGGTTGCATTTTTATTCAGGAAAAATATCCAAATGATGGTATGATATTGGTACAAATGTATACCAACTTATTATTGAACCTATAAATTAAAGCCTATAAATATGTTTCTAAAAACATGAAATTACCTATGTTTTGACCAATAACTATGACTTTCTTTTTTAATTTTTTAGTGACTTATGTAACGAAATATAAATATAAAAACAATTAATTAATATTTTAATATCAAACGTGCATAATTTTCTCCAATTGCATTATTGTTACACATAATTATGTGGCATTTATTGCTTAATTCAAAACCATAAAAAAGTGATTTTCCGAATAAAGTGGACTTATTAATGCCTTATTTATCAGAAACGATTTTAATTATTCTAAAATTATAACGATGGAATTTTTAGAATGTAACAATATAATTAATATTCATTCAGCTCATATTAAAATCTCTATTAATAAAGTTCTATCAATAAAAGCTCTATTAAAATCAAAATTAACATTTTAAATTTTATAAAACAAATAGTATTTGAAATTTCCGAAATTCTGTGTATAATCAATCCAAAAATGGTCAACAATTCAACATATCTTTTGAAAATAATATTATTACGTGATATGAGACTAAAATAAATCAAATCAAAATGTAAAACATAATAATTCTCTAGAATTTATTATTATTTGAATTAAAATAAAATACCTAATTGTTTTTTTTTTTCAATATTTTTCGGTATTCAGTGTGTTCCTTTACACTTTTATCCATAAAAATTATAAACTATTAAAAAAATTTTACGAATAATGAATATACACTGAGAAAAACACAGTTGAAAATGACAAATTATATTAGTTACCAGTTAACAAATCTCCCATTTTTTACATTGGTATTTTTATCAACACTGTTTTTTTTTTAAGTATAGTATTATATTCATTTCTTACTTTACACAAGTTCCTCGAAATCCAAAATAAATAAGCCTCATTTTCAGATCCACCTCTATTGGCAACGTATTTTTCATTTTATTTCTTTTACAATTACACATTTTGTCCCAGATCTCTTAGATATCGTATAGAGTCATATTGATTCTAGAACAGAGTCAAGCATATCTCAAAATTACTGTTGCATACTGCAATATTTATAACTCAAAAAATAAATCCGTATTTTTCAAAAGCATATTTAAATAAACTGCAGTAAAACACTATTATCTAATAGCAAAATAATTTTCAACAGTTTTCAATTTGATTTTTAAAATCAAAACTTAAGCCAACCCCGTTAGGTAAATCTTAAAAATGATTTTTATGGTTCTTTATACTTCTTATAAAAAAATAAAAATTTTAAATAATTTATGACACTTTGGTTGAGCATTTAGATATTTAAAGAAATCACCAACTTATGTATTGCTATATTATATTTGGATTTTTAATTCCATTACAATTTCATAAATACTTCGTTGTTGATTTTTTTCAACGAAATTGAATAAAGAATTTTTAGAACTAAATAACACTGCATCTATTTTTTAGATGACAAATATAATCATTTATGAAATATATGTGTAGGTCGTGAATAAAATGTCGTATTTTTTATATGATATAAATATATTTCTTTGAAAAAAATGTATGTCACCCAAACATTAACAATAAAATATATGATCTACTTGTGTGTCATCTATAGCATTAACGGAAATCGGGGAGGACTTGAGAAAGCTTAGTCCTCCCCCACTAAAATTTTGGCAAACCCCTTAAAAATGATTATATTTAAATATATTTATATGGATACTTTTACAAAGAGACGTAAAAAAGTTTCGTTTAATAAAAAAAAAATGTCAGGTTTTCACAAGTCCAAACCCATTTTTGTTTTGATTTATCGATTGACCATGAAAATTTTAATGAATCTGTTTATGTGAAAGAATACACAGACTCCAAATCTGAAAAAAAAGAATTCTGTATCCATTATCTATTTGACAAACCGCACTGATTTAGAGGATCTAAATTTAGGACCTATCCAGCCTGTTTTAAAGACAACTATAATGAAAATAAATATAAGTATAAATATGACTAAATTACTTATCAATACAACGGTATTTTCAATGTTATGTGGGAAAATAAAATAAAATGTCTCCCTATATAAAACCTATTAAGGAGACGAAAAATCTAATGAAAAATAAAGAGGTATAGCTGAAATATATTATACTTGTATTATATATAGGTAAGTACCTAAAAAAACGCACAGTGTTATTTTATTTTTTAGATTTTGCTAAGTTTCAAATATAGTAAATGATTTTTTTTGAATCTATAATCTATTTGTTTTTCATGTTGATATGTTATGATTTGATTTATTAGCTATTTTCATTGCAAGTCTGTCATCAATGGGGATGTATGATATTATGTAATGTTCATCAGTGTTGGGTAAGCTACTTTTAAAAAGTAACTAAATTACGTTACTAGTTACAAAATTAAAAGGTAACTATAGATTACTTCTTCGTTACCTAAATTCAAAAGTAGGTAATAGCGTTACATTACTTTTTCAATTTAAAAATAACTAGTTACAATGACGTTACTTTTAACATTTCCAAATACGTAAAACTAAAAATAATAAAATAAAATGTAAAAAATATCTTCATTTTTTTATGATAGTCGTCAGTCGAATATTATAAAATTCAATATCATGCCTACTCCAACTTATTATCAAAAATCATACGATCGTTAAAATGTCTACTTTTCGCAGATATGATAGGTCATCGGCAATTTTAGACAAATTTATTAGAACAAATTGTATTTTTTATTTATAAATATGTAACGCGTTAGTTTACAAAGTCACTTACAGATAACTAACGTAGTTATTCTTACGTTATTACAGGGGCATCATTTCAGATTTTTTTCGGGTGTGCGGGCTTTTAGGCAGACCGATTTTAACATTTCACCGGGCCATTTTTCTTCACATTCTAATGCTACGTTTAAACGTAAATGAGGGAAAAAAAAAAGTTCTTCGACTTTTTTTCTACCACTTTTAAATTAGTGGTGGTGGCCATTGCACACCCTGCCCCTCCCCAAATGACGCCCCTGCGTTACTACAAAAATTAAATAACGGTCGAGCGTAGCGATAAAAAAAATTTTAGTTGGTGATTATATAGTCTTAGCAGCCCCCCAGTGGCGGCTCCAACATTTAATTTTTTTTTGGGGGTGGGGGGCACAAAAAATTGAGTTGTTAACTTTTTTTTTTTTTTTTACTTATTTGCTTAATAATAATTAAAGTCGATAACTTTACTATGGGGCATAGGTAAAATATCCTTTTTATCAAAGTGCCATAGATAACCCCATATATAGCTAGTAGTCTTAGTGAGTACCTACTAGCTATAGTGTGGTAATTGTAAAATTAATGTATATTATAAAAAACGAAATCTTTTTAGGAATTTGGGAGGTGCTATGGCCCCCTGGGCCCCCAAAGCCTCCACTATTATCTCCCCCCCCCCCCACCACCACCAATAATTCGACCAGATTTCCGCCAATACGGTCTGTACGGTTTACTAGCTTATAAAAAAATCGGTGTGTACTTACAAAATATCGGAAAAGAAAAGGAAAGAAAAACGTTGGCCGAAACAACACTATACACGAAAACGACTACAATATTATATTATTATTATTATTATTATGATATTATAGCGTGTATTATATTGTTATAATATTATAATCGATTGTAAATCCGGCGTTTTTCACGTTTTCGCGTAGCGGTCGACCGCAACAGCACGCCGTCCGGACCGCGACATATTAATAAGTATACGTATGATCACCACCGCGTGTAGGAAACTCGGCGGAACGTTCACATTGTCGGCGTACGTCGTCTCGCGGCGGCGGTTACGCGGACAAACGACCGGCACTGATACGGCGTCCCGGTGGAATGCGGTTCGCATACGCCGCGGCCGCCGCAAGCCGACAGACTGGCATCGTCCACGAGGCGACCGGCCAGCGCGCATGCGGTCGCACCGTCCACCGCCCAAAGCGCTATCGCCGCCCGCGAATAAAACAACTGCGTGTGTCCTTATAATATAATATATATGCCTAACTATTTACGAGTTACGAGTTTCGTGTAAAATCACACTAGTCCGATAAACTTTATGGTCGCGAACGTTACTCAATCACGACGACCGAAACGCTTAACGGTTTACTAGCGGCCCGTACCCACGCGCACATTGTCGTAATAATAATATTGTAACGATATGATTATCATGATGTGCATAATATCAACATAATAAAATTCTTCTTATCAAACAGACAATTCCAAATGAAAATCAAAAACACCTTCTCTTCGAGCAAAAACGTCGAAGCCGTCGTCCTCCATGGCTCTTGCCTATCCTCCTCCCCAACTTTTCGCCCTCCACATAAACGATTTCCATCTACATCCAGAATCCAAAGTTGCCCTCTTCGCGGATGACACTCTACTATACTCCATTGCGCAAACAAACAAATCAGCTGTAAACAAACTGCAACTCCAGATTGATGAAATTCTACCTTGGTTCTCACAATGGAGAATATCAGTCAACCCATTCAAAACATACGCTATCCACTTCTCCAACAAATCTATCCTCTTCGTTCAAAACAATCCGTCGTCCAAGGGGCTTCCATCAAATGGTCCAACTCCATTAAATATCTCGGCATTCACATAGACAAAAACCTCAACTTCCTCAAACACACAAAACTCACTCTAAATAAAGCAAAATCAGCCTACCACCTTTTATTTCCATCATTAAATCAGAAGAGTCCTCTATCAGTCCAAATCAAATCTTATATCTACAAAACCTACATCCATCCCATCTTCACATACGTCAGCCCTGCATGGTACTCAAATACATCAAAGTCGTCCCGATCAACAATTGAAGCCTTCCAATCAATCTGTCTCCGCAAAATCACCAACTTTCCTCTCTACACTAGCAATCACTCCATCAAAAAATTGCTGAGCATTCCTTCAATTCAAAATTTCATCTCCGCCACCTCAAACAAACTCAAAAACAACATTTCATCTTTGCTCTTCCCGCACATCTCAGAAATCTCTAAACGAACTCACCTATGTACCAACACTATTCGAAACCGTCCAATTAAATTCTAAATCTAAACATGCCTAAACCAAAAACTTCAGAACTCCCTCTCAACATCCCACTCTCTGTCAAAAGCCCAAGCTTGATACAGAGTACCTTCTTCCAAGCAAAGAATGGGTGCGTTCGAATATTCGGAGTTATAATAGAGTAGCGTAGAGTAGAGTAGTGAATTGAGTAAAGTAGATAAAATATAGGATTTAATCGCAGAATAAATTTGATATCACAACAACCAATTGGTATTCGAACAATGATAAGATCTTTTGATAAATGTTTATTTTTCAATATATTTAACATGTATTTAGTTAACTGTACTTCATCTAATAAAATAAGAGTACACATTTTTACAAATTACAAAGTTATATAGGTCTTAGTCCAATTTATTTTCCAGTTTCATGGAGAAATTTTAATAAATATCATGTTATTTCACCTGATTTTTGACAATTTATTATATAATTCATTAGAAATGAAAACTTTATGTTCTTGGTTTTTGAACTCTACTGTCACTTGCATGAAAAAGACTGAAAATTTAAAATGCATAAAAAAGTAAAAACAATTAACAAAATGTTCGTTAAATAGGCGAAAACATGACGAAATATACCGTTCGTCATGGGCGGGAATATAAATAAAAATTACTTGTTATCTGTATATGATAAGAATAATTATCCGTAGAGTTAAAAAAACCTAGAGATTTCTTTTGGGTAACAAGAGTTAACTCTAGTGAATAACACTAGGTTTTCGAACGGTAACCTTAGAGTTAACACCGTTTTCTCAAATTACACGAAATTGACTATAGTTGACTCGAGTTCTAGAGTTGAATTTTCGAACGCACCCCATACTGTGCATTTAAAATCTCTGCGAAATTCTCATCCGTTATTATATTATGCAATGTGCAGCAAGAGAACCCGATTAAAATACATAATAATCTGCTCCCGATCGGTATAATTTAAACCCAAAAACACACAAACCCCGCGTAATCGACTATGCGCGGCTCTGCAACAACTTCAACACCGATATATAAATATTATATACGTTTATATGCGCATAACTTAATATTTTGTATAAAATTATTGTAAATTAACATAATAATCTATAGGTACCTATATAAATATGTACGACTATACCTATTTATCATAATACCGTATTTTGAACAATAATATCCAACGATGACGTTTGTTCAAGGGTCGGCCAGCGGTTTCACTCGGCAGTAAAAAATACATTATCAACAACTGATAACATTATTAATATACCTGCAGTTGCATGCACTTGACGTGTTGTGCATTTCCTCTTGAACGTATCGTTAGGGCCGTCCCTAGGGGGAGCGTCTTACCCCCGCCCCATCTCGGAAAGCAGTCGGCAAAATTAAGTTCAGTTTGCAAATTTAAGTTCAGCAGTCGGCAAATAGTAAAAAAAGTCGATGCCCTTTTTTTTTTTTGCTCATTCACTCACGTTTATAAAGTACATGTACAAGTTTTGGATTTTAAGAAGTCGGCAAACTATAAATTATTAAGATTGTAGTCGGCAAAATTGGAAAAAAGTTGATATTACCTTTTTTTTTTTGCTTATTTTATGTTTTGAAGAGAAGTATTATTACAAATTTTTTTTACATTTTCACCCCCCCCTCCCAAAAAAATCTTTCTTCGAGGCGGCCTTGCGTATCGTAATGAAACGAACATTGGACCTCGAGCAGATTATATATGGATTCTAAATGGCCAAATCAAACATTTTAAATTGCATTCGTTTCATATCATGTAGATAAAAGACTAATATATGAGGAGATTAATGATAGGAAGTGTTAAGCAAAAAAGTGTGTATAAGTGTATAAGGAGAGTAGTGATCGAAATAAAAAAAAAGATAAGAATTAATCTATTATTAAATACTAAAGTAAGAGTAAATTAAGCATTTTAAATTTTGATCATAAATTGATCACACCAATTGTATGTAATGGACACACTTCGCAAACACGGTAAAAAAATAATATCGGACAGCTTAAAAAATGCAAAACAATAGGCGTATGACCGTTTTTCACACACGAAAACCTTCACGTCTTAACGGTCACACGACGAGAGAGAGAACACCCGGAGATGTGATGATCATTAGTCGGTGTCAGTGGGTACGGGGTGGCAGGAGCACATTGTTGATAACTCGGCACACTACGAGTCATCTATCAGACAGCTTTCACGTTTATCAAGACAATGCGATATTTTCTTATGAAAAAAATAATTATTATTATTTTTTTATTGATTAAATTTGGAAATACTAATTTAAACAATACCAAAATACAACATGATAATTTTTAAAAATCGCTCGGGGGACGATTACCCCTATCACACCCCCCCTCCCCACAAATACGCCACTGGCTGAGAACTCCCTGAGTCATCTTGAGCCCTATATAAAAATGTTTACATATATTAAGTTTAAATTAATTATTTTAATATAATTTGATGGTTAGTCTCGTATTAAATATTAATCATAGCATTCATAAGATATTGCATATTGCATTATTTTTCTCAAGGCTGGGCATTAGCGAGTTAAAAGTTAAAATTGAGTTAAAAAGTTAAGTTAATTTTAATTAAGTTACTTAACGCGTTACTTTTTTTTCAAATTAACTTTTAAATTAATAAGTTACTTTTTTATTGTATTTAACGTGTTAACTTCAAGTTAACTTTATACAAAAGTATCTAAATTAAGTCAAATTTTGCCCGAAAACAATGCAAATTTTTGAATGAGGATTTTACATTTTAGTACCTATACGCAATTTTAGTAGGTATCTACAATGACATGTACGTAATCGATAAGAATCGATGCACTCTCACGCACACGCCGCGACGTTGGCCGTTCACGAAATTACAATGAAAAATAACTTATAGAATACCTATACCTAGTATACACTAAAATACAAATACCTACAACGGCTATATATTTATGCATCTAACTGCGTGTATACCATTGTTCATTCTGTATTATCAATGTTTTCCAAAGTAATACATACTAAATAATAATGTTTTAAAAATAGTTAATATACTGAGTATAAATTGTTACCGAATAAGTATTTATTTTGACAGATGGAGAGGTTCCATTTCTGACAAAAAATTTTAAATGACTGTTGTTAAAATATAATAAAAATGTCCAATAAAAATCAATTATATTTTGTCTTTACAATTTAATTAATATTAGAATATATATACACACAGATACAGACTATATGATAACTTTCAATAATAATTTAAGCCGTGACTATTTTATTATTTATCATTTTTAGCAACACTGCAGATGTAATACTGATGAACATTACACAGGAGCATAAATAATATTTCATATATGCCAAGTTTTGAAAAGACTATAGGTACTCATTTCCATATAATATAATATAACCATTTTAAATTTATAGTTATTTTTATATCCTACATTTGTTTAGTAAAAAGTCTTTTAATTTTTGTATGAAAGGTTACACAAAAATCTATCAAGACATTTATTAAAGGTTCGAAATTTGTTTTGTTTTTATCTAAAAATGTAATACAAAAATAATGGTTTTATTTACAGTTAATTTTACATATTGGCCTAAGCCCAGTCTTTTTAACTACATGGAGGCTGGTTTCTATGTCTATCCAGTATAGAAAATACATTGAAGTGATGGGTATTGCTTATTTTATACTACATTAATGTGAATTAAACAATAATGTAGGTATCTTGGCAGTTAAAAGTTATTTTCTGATTTCTGATTTATGTATGGGTTTTAAAATAACATGTTGTATTTTTATTTTTACATGTATAAACTTTTTCAGACAGAAGAAATCCCCAATAATTTTTTTGAGCATAAAGAATAACTATCCTTTTTTACCGTTTTACGATATAGGTATATGGTATTTCGATTGTTTTTCCTAATTAGGAAATTTTAACTTTTAACTAAGTTAAGTTACTTTTTTTTCAAAGTTAATAAAAAATATACGAATAACTTTTAACTTAACTTAACTTATATTATTTTCAATTAACTTAACTAAATGAGTTAAAAAATATCGTTAACTTACCCACCCTTAATTTTTCTATGCCTATACGATACCTATCCATAAACCAAAGTTCATAAGTTCTACGTTATTAAAATGGTCCTTAACATTCTTAATATATTTCGAGAAAGAAGCTTTCAAAAGAAAGAGGTTTTCAGATTTAGATGTGCTCAATATAAGGAAATGTCCTAGTATGTACTTCCTAATATAAATTATTTAACACTAGCTATTAAGTGCAACACCTGCCGGGGGCAACTCCTTTTATGTGAGACTATTTGTAAGTTCAACCTCTTTTGAGTGCGGAACCTTAAATTTGAAACACTGATTGAATGTAATACTTTGTAAGTTTGAAATTTTTCTTGAGTACAACAACTCATTAGTAGAATCACATGGTTTATGTATTTTATCGGAAATAATATTGTTAATTAATTAATTTAAAAAATATTCCACTTACGAGAGACACTGACGTGAAAGATAGAAGATGGTCATTCATTCCTAAAGTGATTCCGACGAATAGGTTAACAAAATAAGTAATCCGAAAATTGGTCGAACTTACAATTCTCCGATATTTATAAGAACTCGAGCCTCGCTATGCTCGGTTCTCGCCTGAGTATAACATATTTTACTCAACCTCAATATAAATTTGATCAATATTTTAAGAAATATTTATCATTAGTATAATATTGGTATAAAATAAAAATAAAGTATAATATAATATAGTAGGTACCTACTCGGCACATATAAGAAGTCGCTCTGACGTTTGGTTCTCGAATTTTTATATAACCATTGTCGTCAGGTATATGTTCGAAAGTCCGATTAAATCGTAAATTATATGATAAAAATGTACCAAATGTATCAATATAAATTCAATTCAAATTGTGAAAAATACTAAGGAAGTCGTACGATTTTAAATTTATTACTACGAAATATAAAAACTATAGTAGGTATACCTATTCTATGAATCAGCGGAACACACTTAAATTCTTAATGCGGACTCGTCACCGGGTATTATATAACGCATATTTTAATTTAATAAAATAGGTAGGTAGGTGCAAAATTCAATTCAAACAATCGAAAAAAAAATGATAAGAAAATATATTACGATTTCGGATATCGGATAAAAAAAAGTCACCAAAAAAAGATAGGCGGAGAGAGATTCGAACCGGCGCAGCGAACCAGTATTAAAAGTTCATCCCCCTTTCCATTAAGCTACAAAACCGATGATAAAGTGGTCGAAATTTCTCGTATTTAAACTATTCAGATAACGGACAACACTGTTACGTATATCGGCAGACAATAATATATATACGCGTATTTGGAACGAACGTCTTGGTCGGACGGAGACGATCGATAGAAAAAAAACGTATTTAAAATACAAAATACACGAATTCGCTCAGACGTGGACACACCTTAATACAAAATAATAATGAAAACGGGAGAAAAAATTGGGAAAAAAATGCAAAAAAAAAATTGCATGAAGTCGCCACCCGAGCTTTCGTCGTTCAGGATGACGGCGATGGCGCCGTGTACCATATATTTATACCTGTCTAACAAAGGAATGGTAATCGAACCTGAAACCCTACGCATCTAAACACTAACCTGACTAACCGATATGAATAACCGAACGAAACGCGTGCCTAATAAATACTATAAACAACACGAAAGGCTCGACATCGTAACAATACGGGGGCGATAATAAAACGGTGTGGGAGAACTTCAAACAATAACGGACGGAAGGCGAGCTACGGATAACGAACGTCGAGTCGGAAAACGCATTTTTCTTCCAGGCATCAAAAGCTCGGAGAAAAGGCGAAAACATAGAGGAACAAAAGGCGTCAAAATAACGACCGGAAAAAAGTTTAAAAACGGTAACGGTAAAGGAACATGCGTCGAACGGCGGCGAAAACGGGCCGGGGAATTGAATTTCTATAAGAAGTTTTTCTCATGGAAAAAACAGGTAAAAATTGTTAGCATTTTATATATAAGATTAATAATTAACATCAAATAGTTTATAATTATTATTAAAAATTGTTTCCAACAAATTGTATTAACAAAGTAATAGAAAATAATGACCTTAACACTGTATGCAAAACCAATGTTGGAAATATTGCTAATTGTAACAAATGGTTCGCTGAATTCTGAAGAATTAATCATTTTAAATGGAATTCACGATCATCTAGGGCCTAGGCCAGAGGGGAAAAAATTATTTGTTCGTAAATACCTTAAAATGTGTATTAATATTTATCTGCTATAACTAAATTTCCTATGTAGAATAAAACTATTGTTATATAATAATAGCTCAATGTATGAATAATATAAACCAAAATATTTATATTGTATTCTAATGTATTTTTATTTTTATTCTGTACTTATGATAAAATATTAAATATATAGAGAAAAACAGTGATAATGTAAATGTTTCAAAGTACACGTATTGAATAAAAAAATTAATAAATTGAAGTTTAATCAATTATTTCCAAATTAAATATTTTAGATACCTAGACCTACCTACTATTTTTATAATCTATTAATCGTAATAATATTGTACGATTTTAAATTAAATTATTATATACAAGTAAAAAATACACTAAAAGCGAATTTTACACAAATATACGAATAGGTGATTGAATCCACAGCCAGTAAATTACACACAGTCGTTGTTTTAAAATAAAATAAATACTTATAATTTCTAAACATAATATATTGATTAAAAATATATATTAATATTTATTAATTTAGATGACGTATACGTCATATATTTTATGGTTGTTTTAAAAAAAAATACTTATTAAGACTTTTCAAAAGGAATTTATTGCATAAAACATTCATTTTAAAACTTTTTTTTAATTTATTTGAGCTCAAATTTCCCGCGCTCAATTGTCGTAGATTTACGTTGGATCATTCTAAACAAGGTTGGATTTAGAGTTTTGATGAAGATGTTCCCGTCAAACCATTTAAACGTCAAATTACATGGCAGAAAAACAGAGAGAGGGAGGATTGGGTAGAGTATAAAAGTTTATCTAAAGCAGCAAAAAGTGCAGTGAGTAAACCTAAATTAAAGAAATATGATGAGTTGTATGAGAAGTTAGGAATTAAAGAAGGGGAAAAAGAAGTGTACAGGGTGGCTAAGGAAAGAGAAAAACAATCCAGGGACTTTATAAATGTTTGGTGTATAAAAGATGAGGATAGGAGGGTGCTAACAGAGGAAAAGGAAGTGATAAAGAGATGGAAAGACTATTTTGAGGGATTATTAAATGAGGAATTTCCGAGAGAGGCAATTGATCGGGTAGAGTGGAATTTGGATATGGTAGATTTAATAAGGGAAGAGGAAGTGTGGAGTGCTGTGAGAAAAAAAAATAAGAAAGCGGTGGGACCGGATGGAGTACCAGTAGAAGTATGGAAAGTATTAGGAAGTTTAGGTATACAATGGCTGACAAAGTTCTTTAAAAATATACTAGTAAAAGGAAAAATTCCAGAAGCGTGGAGGAAGAGTTGTGTAGTACCAATATTCAAGGGTAAAGGAGATGTACAGGATTGTGGAAATTATAGAGGGATAAAACTTATGAGCCACAGTATGAAGATTTGGGAAAAGATAGAAAGAAGAACAAAAAACAAGAAACAAGAAAGTTGTTCTATGATCTGAAAAAGTAATACAAGATCACTCATAAAATATAATAAAACAATAGAATAAAACAACATTCTTATTGAAATAATAGTAGATCATAAAATTTTTTATGATTATTTAAAATTTAGTCGTGCAAAACCATATTTGATTATAAAATTTTTTTTATTTAAAGAATTTTTTTTTGACTTCAGTAAACACCATATAAAGATTTTTATATTACATTAACGATATAATATTTTTTTAAATAGGTTTAGTTTCAAATTTTGTGTATTTATAGAAATTATATATTTTAAATTATTTTTGGTTAGATATTTAGAGATTAATTATGTACTTGATTTTAATATAATCTTAGTTCTTAATATTATAATATAATTAATATATTAAATATGAGTTATCATTGCTTTTAATTTCAGTATATTCACTACCTGTATCTTAATTCTTATCTAAATTCATTCACCCTTTACTGATCACTTTATACAGTTTTATATTTTATACACGGCGAAAGAAGAAAGATTCTATTTGATTATAATTTAATGTTGTTTGTTTGGTCATATTTTTAATTTATAATTTTAGAGGAACATCATAGGTAATTATACTGTATAAAAACATAATATCTAAATATAAAAATATATGAGTATTATAATAATAATTTATTCTAAGCACATTTTCCAAAACATTATTAATATATAATTATGAAAATTTAACAAGTGGCAATAATATGTTATATTATCAGAAAAAGTCATTTTTGTATCATATATCATATTTATATCTTATAATTTAGTAAATATTTACCGTATGTCCATTGGCAAAACATCCAAGGTGTCTTTTCATGACCTATAAAAAAAAAACAATGAACATTTTTAAACAATTGTTTTTAATAGATATTAAATGTTTAAATGATTAGATCTGACCCACTATCCCAGACATGGCGGAAGAACCCCTTATTCTGCGTGCGGCACCAACTGTACCTGATATCCTTCTTTGCTAGGAGCTTGGTAGTAGGTGATGGATAATGGTTACGTGTTTATAGATTGTGATTGTCGCTACAACGAATGTCTTGGTCACGTTGTTTGGTTTTTTTCTCCTTGCCCGCTTAGGTTCCCGAAGATTCCTTTAAAACGAGATGTTGTAGAAAATCACGGGCTACTAACCATAGTCTGAATGGGAAGTAGAGATAGATGGTCTATGATTTCATCAGAAATGAGATGGACAGATTATCCTAAACCAATCTGGTACCACATTGTGACCTTCCCGAAGATCGGCGCAGGGGGTTATAATCAATCAATAACATGGACCGATCGTCCGGTTTGTCAGCGTCAATCCTGGATCTTTCATGCCCCCAAACTTTGTATTTAATGCTAATATGAGGACTTCGATAGAAGGTTCAAGCCACCAAAAGCTAGCTATAACACGGTTCTATGAAATTCACATATATATACACACGGTTACGCATCCGTTATACGATCAGAGGTGACCAGTAGACATTCGGACAGATAGAAAACATTCAAGAGTGAAATCAATTTTTAATTCCTCCATTGTCCATTTTCCTCCAAAAAATGTATTTATTTATTTTAAACAAAAATAAAAATAGATAATACAATTAAAAAAAAAATTATGTAAAATTAATTTTAATATTATTTTAGGAATTTTTTTCATTATTTATCAATATTACATTTTTAAGTATATATATATTAGATTTATGACGAAAATATATATATATATATAACCTATATATAATTTGACCAATATTGGTAATTAGTATAGATATTATTAATAACTTTATTGAGTAGGTATGTATATCGTATAATATTAGTTAGTAGTCGCGTACTATTAGTTCTGCACGCTAGTTACTATGAAAACTTTTTGCGGTCGAGATATTTTTGTGACGAGGAACATATGTCTATTTTTATAGCGATTAATCAAAAAAATCGAAGATATCGTTACAAAGATACCTGCAAAGCAAAAATTTACATATTGGTTGTAGCATCTGAAGTATTTATAATTTTTTTATTATAATAGTTAATAATATTTGTAAATATTATTAGGATTTAAAATAAATAAATGAGCATTCAAGCCATGACTAAAGCAGCAAAAATTTAAGCTAACTTTGCTTTAATACAAATGAAATAATGAGCACGTGAAATATTAGAGATAACATTGAGTGTCATAAATTAAATTATAAGTAGATTTTTACAGGCAGAAAAATTAAATTTCAATATTTTTATAGAAATTATTTGAATTTAAATGTATTTATTTAATAATTATTATGGTGCTTTTGATAGCAGATTGAGCACTGGAAATGCAAATACGACATACATGACATGAAATTCAAGCTGCTCCAGATAAGCCAAAAGATTTGATATTTTTAATGATTACAGAAAATTATCTGTTGTATTTACTATCTGAAGGTATCAGTAAATAATTTTTATTATATGTAATTGGGCTTGAAGACGATCGAATTTTAATATTTAGCCGTCCTCAAAGTTTAAATATATTACACGATTCAACTAATTTATATCTCGACAACACTTTTAAAGTAGCTACTCATTTATTTACTCAAATATATGTGATATTGGCTAAATGTCTAGATGGTGTTGATCCATTTATATATGCACGTTTACCAAATAAAACAAATGAAACATATGAACGGTTATTTAAAATGTATCTTGATCTAAAATCTAGGTTAAAACCTTTAGGAAATTAAAACATATTAGGAAAATTAAATTATTAGTACTAACTAAAATAGTAAAATATACTAATAAAGAAAAAATATACTTCAAGCTAAAATGGCTTCTACGCCGAAATGACTTCACGCCGAAATGGTATACGCTGAAACATCCACGTCAAAATATTCTAGACTCCTCCAAAATGGTTTATATAAATAATTTAAATTCGCTTTAGAGTCGTGAAAAAATATCTACGTCTCCCAAAGGCTATATAGTTAGTCAGGCGTTCTATGGGTTCCGGTGGAAATTAATAAATTTTTTTTTTATTATTTTTTATATATTTAAACCTCATGTATACCTTATAAATCTATGTCGAGCAGAGAACGACTCAACATGTGCAATCTTAGCAACATACAGATAAGGCTACGCATTTATGAAATAAATATATTATACTGCGTTCCAAAGTAGAATATACCAGCCATCCGATAAGTTTTTGTTCAATATCGCGCACATGTCCTAGTAACCAATCTGCTCACCAAGAAATTGTACTTTTATATACATCGCGCAAAAATACCTATAGGCAAACACTGATAATATTTCTCTATAGATAATTATAACTCGGTGTATTCTATGGAAGTCGACAAATGTCAGCTCGTTCATTCGACGTCGACAGTCAATTTTGAAATCGAGAAAAAAAATCAGTCTACGAGCTTTCAAAGCCTCAGTCAAGTTATTCTACTTTTGAACAAAGTAATATTATATTTCTTCAGAGCTATGTATTATATTGACATGTATATGTGTTGACATAACTAAGAATCACAGAGTTATATTCTGTGACAATGATTTGTGCCATGAATCATATTTATCTTAATGATAACAAAATATATTTATTCTGTGCTATTTAAAATGTTTTATATATGTGTTTTTTGGGGTGTTACTGTGCTTAAATTATAATAAGATAATATTATTAGAATGATTTCTAAATATATAATCAATTTACTCTGTATTTGTGCAGAGAGTATTACACTATACACGTGAATCAATATAAATGGTCATTCGACACTCATAACATTGTTTATCGAACTGCACTGGCGGCAAACTGATGCACATCATTATGTTCAACCAGAAATTCTGGTGCACATCAAATAATTTAATGAAAAATGTTACTTAAAATTATTGTCATTTGTTATGAAATAAAATGATAATACTGTAGGTGAGAATATAACATGTAGCATACCTATCGTATGTAGTATTTAGTTGTTATAATTAACTACTGCAAGTCACAAAATTTCTTAAAGTACTTTCCAGATCAAATTTGGTATCGATAAATGATAAAAATGGTTAAAAAGTAGCAATTAAATAATGTCTACGAAATTTTGTTAACAGAAAAAAAAAATTCAGACAAAAAAAAAATAATAAACATAATTTTAAAATTACGATCGTAAAGCCAAGTTGAATCTAGAATTATACCTATAGTTTATAGTGTTATATTTTAGTCATAAGTAATCACTTAATTGTACTATATTGTAACGGAATATAAATATAACCAAAAAACGGTTCTTTCCAGGAAGACTAAGAACAAGTTTAAAAGTATCTATATACGAGTATCTATAAATATTGTATTATAAAATTAATTATCTTTTATTTTTTCTATTCACGAGCATGCGTATCTTAGCTCCATTGGATTTTATTTATGGGGCCATATAAAAGATTATGTGTATATTGAAGAATCTATTTCATTGGTTAATTTGAAAGAATGTGTATAAATACGCCGTGCATGACCATGAATCTAATAAGGTTGATGTCTGTTGTTTCTTCTTCGGATTTTTACAGACCTTTCAAGCCAATGGCTGCAACAACATATTGTCTCCATTCTTCCCTATCTTTTGCAGTTTCTTCTGCATTCGTCACTCTTAATAATCTCAGATCTTCCTTTATTCTGCCTGCCCATCTTTGACTAGGGCATCCAGTCTTTTTGTTTGGTTTCCACGTTGTTATTTGTCCAATTAGTTCTTCTGATCGCCACATATTTCTAGACAAACTTATTCGTGTACTTGTATTCTTCAACTACTTCCTACGCCCTATATGGGCTGAGTCTGCTTTGTAGTATATTAGACAAGATTTTATATGTTGTATTGAGTAACGAGATTCCTCTGTAATTTTTACACTCCATATTGTCTCCTTTTTTATGTGCAGGATATAGGACGGATTATGCCATACTTCGGGTATTTCTTGGTATTTTCAGATTATGTTCATATAGTTATAAGGTTGATCAGTATACCTTAGTTTCCCTTTTGTAGACATTCAGATACTATTTCATCATCTTCTGTTGATTTTTGATTTTTTAACATGTCTAGTCCTATTTTCACTTCTCTTTTAATGGTTATTCTAATAACTGTCTACGGTAATTTGGTCATGTAAAGTAATATATCACTTGGTTGGTTTAACAGTTTTTCGAACATATCTTTAAGCTCCCACGTAACTTCTTTGTTCTCTGTTAATAAAGTTCTATCACTTTTCTTTATCACAGTTGGTCTAGTTTTGTATCCATGCTGTATTTCATTCAAAAAATATTTTAGAATTGTTATTTCTGTTATTTTCTCTGATAGTTATACGATTATTTTCCCATAGTCTCTCATTTCTTTAAATTACCTTTTTTAAATTTCTTTGTTTTTATGCTAGTAACCTTTTATTGTCTTCACTGGGAATCGGTAAAACTTTTGTTCGTGATTTGTGTTTTTCCTCCTGAACAGCCTTACATTTTTCGTTAAACCACGTTTTCTTTGTCTTTTTGGTACTTATCATTTGCCGTTCTTTTAATTATTTGTTTTACTGTCCCATATGCCTCACTCAAGCTTACAGTTTCTCGTATGTATTGTAATTCAACGTCTTAAAAATATTCAAACAAAAAGAACCACTGAAAAACAGAAAAACCAAAGAAAAAACAACAAACAGCAAATTGCTGACTAGTAATTTGGAATACCTGCCATACTAAACCTGCCACGTGGTAACGAAATACCTTAAAACTTCTAAAAAATCAGCCAGCCAGCCAATTAGTTTACCGGCCCAATCCAGTGACACAACTGCGAAATTTTATGTACAAGCTCAGAAACCAACTCTAAGGCTAACTAAAGTCATCGACCATCTGAGAAAGTAACCGTAAATAACATTGCTATCGACAAATTTCCTACAAATCCTTTATGCCCCAGAGAAACAGCGTACCCAGCTAAATGGCGACTAATAACCACAAAGCCATGTCATGGCTCACAACCCGATGACTGTAGACTATTGAAGGAAGACCGAGGATGGACAAAGTAATTCATTACGCTTTTCTAAAGATTCTCCACTTTAGTCACCCCCTTTACCTCGTCTCCTTACGCGATCGCTGTACTAGTAGTGTGTCGAATGTCGAATGACTTACCGGCTTCATATTATCCAAAAACGGGCAGACAACAACGAAGAGACGAGTTGTGATCCTGCATGATGATGTTGAATATGAAATTGACGAACGAGGAGAGTCGTGAATACACAAGTCTTTGGAAATAAGATTGGACATTTGAAATCCTCCGTAGCATTTGAATTTCGTAACCGTCCTCAAACCCGGATGATTTGTAGATGACAAACAATTTACCGATTGTTTTAGAAATTCGGGTCTATTTCAATATATGTGCTGGGACATGGTTTCAGCGGGAAACATCTCGTGTGACACTCAATCGGCTTGTTTTTTGGAAAGTATTTACGTAATGCCAATGACAAGATGGTAATATATCTGCAATCTTCTTCAAGTGATTGGTCACAAAAATTTTAAAATGAGTTTTTTGGAATGTTAACCATGAGAGAACAACAGTGGAATCTGTCCAAGCATGTATCTTCAAAATATTGACCATCGGAGCTAGAGTTTGTTTAATACAATATAGTATTTGTGCAAGTAGTAGTGCACCACAAAGCTCCAATCTTGGAATGGTCAACCATTCATCCATCTGTCCTGACTTCAGTGGCACAACTTTGGATTTCACAGTTACTAAATGTACTGTTGACGATGTCGAAGTATATTCTAGATGGATGTAAACGATCGCAGCAAACCCTTTTAATGACGCATCACAGAAACCAATTAGTTGAGCACAAGTTGACTGGTGTATTGGAATATCTCTTTGTATTCTGACTGAAGAAACGCACGGAAGTCCCAGAAAAAATTTCTTCCATGAGGAGGATAACTCCTCCACGATGGACTCAACCCATATATCCATTTTTCCATAATATCTACATGAACCATTTTGTCCAAAATGTGATGGAAGCCAAAGTTCCAAGCGGATCGTATATTTTCGCGATGACTGATAACACGGACCGTTCCGTTGGGATCGAAATAAACGGTTCACTATGATGACTGAATATATCCAAAATTGGGTTCCAATGTAATCCTAGAATCTTAACAGAGCAATTATCCTTTGGGTCAAAGGTCACACCCGCTATGTGGTCTTGTGTCGGAACATTTTTCGAGTCACCGCATCGTCGTGTCGATAAGGAACAACGCGAAATATGTGTTAAAATGCGCCCTCTTTTTGTTTGAACTTGTATCGAATAGGTAGCTTATTTGCAACCATTGTCACCTAATAGAGCCAGATGTTTGCTATAGCGCATTTTGTACTGATATACGTTTTTGGTGAAAATGTCAAGTTCTTAAATTTTTTCCCGATATTCAAACACATTTTCATAGTGAAATAATACATGTCCAAATATTGAAATGACCATTAAAAAATTATTGTGTACCTTGAAATTTTTTGAATAAAGCTAAAAAAACAAATTTTAATATTGCATAAAATTTAAAAGTCTTAAAATCTAAAAGCAACTCATTAATGGAGAAGGATCTTCAAAATTAAAAATGGCTATAAATAGCCTATTACAATAAAAACATTATTTTTGTATTTATATACGTTTTTGTGAGAATTTTAAATCCATAGACTCATTTTTTCTCGGCATTCGAACATGTTTTCATAGTAAATATTATATGACGAACAATTGTATAATGGTTGACGTATAGCGTTTGCGTATCACTATTTTTAATTTTAAACTTTTTTGTATTTTGTTTGAGTATTATTTAGATATTATATTATACTATTATTATTTAGTTCAATAGTAAAGTTACAATTATGGAGTTCATCAATAACACAAAATAATTTTAAAAAATGTCAAAAAACTAAGCCTTTAACGATATTTTTTATGATTAATTTTCTATCAGAAAGCTCTTTATCCAAAAAATTATTTTAGATTCCTTTTATTGGCAAAATTTCCTAAACAAATTTTAGAAATATGTGAACGGCAATATGCAAACGATGCATAATTTTTTGATGCATTTAAATAGGTAAACGCAAACGATAATTGGCCGTAATGTCTATTAAAAAAACGTGTGTACCGATTTTTTGAATATATCTAGAATGATGTTATTTTAATATTGTATTAAAATAGTAGGAATTTCAACATAAAATGAATGACGAAAATACTTCAATATATCAAATTCCTATGAATTTGGACTATTGGACATTAGGGATAAAATGCCGAAAATAATTTTTTTTACTATTATTGTTTTTGTTAATATTGTATTTAAATACATTTTATGTGAATATTTAAAGATTATAGTGCCATTATTTACAGAACTACAACAAGAATACTATATTCGGTTTGATTAAAATCATTCTTTGAAACTTTTCTTTAAATTTGTATTTGTTTTTAATGCGTTTATCAAAAACTAAAAATTTAAAAATGATAAATCTAAAGTTAAAATCAATATATTTCTTGCATCGTTCAGAATTTAAAATAATAATTACGAAGTTTTTATGTAAACTATTTCAATGCCATAAACAATATTTAATGGACATAGTATACTACCGTCTACACTACATGATTTTAATATAAATTAATGAAACTAGATATAATTTAAATATACAATATTATATTAGCAATTCAAAGATATTTTTGAAATGTGTACATTTTATTTATTTAAAATTTTGTTGTATTTTTTTAGAATCTCCATTCAAAACCAGTGATTTAATATGATAAACATAAGATTGAAATTTAAAATGTTATTTATGTGTATAAAAGGTAACTTTAATGTTATTAGTAATTTAAACATGTATATTAATATTTTCCAAGTTATGGTATAAGTAACAAAAGTCAAATATCATTTTTATACTATATTTTTAGTAAAATATAAATAAAGTCCAATATAATCATTTTTATTTCTTTTTTAAAATTTAAAAATTGTATAAATCATACCCCTAATGTTATTTAGGTATCTGTAGGCTCTACCATGAGCTAAAACATAATAAAAAATACTTTTTAATAGATATTCAAATGTACATAAAAAATAAAATGTTACGGGAAATATATTATAGCTACTTAATATATAGAATGCAAATTATCAGCCAGGTAATCTCATATTATTTTGTAATTAAGTTCATATTTTGAACTATTTTAACCTTTTCGATATAATTAACTTACCAAATATAAAGTATATTCATTAAATACGTAATATAATAATATTATAATATTATAGACCCAAAATTACAAAAATTTTACAATTTTATTTTGTGTATACATATTTCAACCACAATGTTCTCATCATCAGTTCAAACCAAAGACTAATCGTCAGAAACAATATACGCTCTTATATATATAGAGTTAAACTGATAAAATATTGTATCCCTGATCACGTCACAAAACATTATTATTAGTTGTTACTATATAACTCCAAAGTTCTTGAAAATATTTGTTAAAACATCTGAAATTTTGATTTAAAATAAAAAACCTGAGATTATTATTTATTTCCCTAATTCATTATCAAGAGTACTAAACATCTTAAATTATTTTGACCATTAATGTTTTTTAACCATTCTTAAAATTAATTTTTTTTTACCAATTTCTGTTCAAATTCTTGGGAATATGCCTGAAAGTGTGTGTTTGATTTCGATAAATTTAAAATTTAATTAGTTATCTGCTCTTTTAATAAGTATGCCTAGGAATGAACTTCTTTTTTGTATGTAAATATATGTTATTGAAAAATATTGAGAGTTTATTTGTTCAAGGAAACTATCTAAATTAATTATTTCGTCTACTATTGCAAGGATATTGTTTTAGAGAAGAAAATGTACAATAAATATATTTTTAAATAATAAATCGAACCACCGATAAAGAAATACTTAGAATCTTTGAGTGAATAAAAGTCACATATGAACATAAACAATATCCGTGATACTCCGAAACGAATATTGTGTATTCTCTGTACTAGAAATTGTTGAACTTGTAATATTTTCAAATTGAGTGTATTCAATATCTGTTTATTGCATTAATGAACTAACATTTTTTATTAAAGATCTAGTGTTGGAAATGTATTTAATTTATTTAATAAATCCCTGACAAATCTTCCTGAACCTCAAACTCAAACGGTACTGTAACAATATATCAACATACTTTTGAAAAAATTGTATTAGCATTTTTATTTTTATATTAAATTCGATTCTACTCATGAAAATTTCTATTAAAAAGTAAATAGAGGGTTCCTCATCGATATTCTTTCATTTGTTAAAAACATATATTTTAGAATTAGAAAACATTTTGACTCATAATTAATTTTGTTAAGTTTATTAATTTATAAGTTGTTTGTTTCTATTTTTATATCTTATAACTAATCTTTTAAACATTTGGTTGTGATATCAATTGGAATACTTGGACACAATACTACTACGTCAAAAGTTATAAACCTAAAATTGGTTTTAAGACAAATATTTGACAATTTATTAACAAGTTCTATGTAATTTTTAACTGAAAGACATTCGAACTTTTTAAATGATAAAAAATACTAACTAAATCCTTTGCAAAACATGCAACTTGCTTTGGAGGGACAGTTATTTTAGACATTATAAAGCATCAGGCTTTAGCCTTTTCTCTCTGATTGAATTTCTGATCTTGTATATATATTATTTGATAGAATGGCCATCTGTGGTTGGTTTAGGTGATCCATTTCTTTGAGGCTTATGATTGGACCTTAGTTATATAGGTGAAAGTTTGGACTTTGTGGTTTATCTATTTCATGTATACGCATAAAGACTAGCCTAAACTCTACTTTCCTACTTGATGTTAGTTGGTCTGTTGGCGTAGAGTTAGGCTATTTTGTTGAGATGGGGGAATTTTGATAAGGACATTTGGTGCGCAAATGTTTTGGTAAGACGAAAAGCTTCGTTTTCTAAGGAATGTATGCCAGTAGATCTGTGCAGATTGGAATTGTTCGTCAGGTAATGAGCACCTGTTATGATGCGCTGGGCAGTATTTTGTATAACCTCTACTTTACGCCATGAACTGGAGCCTATTTTGTTTCTCCATACAGGAGCAACGTAGAGTAATATAAGCCTGATATATATTTTATAGACAGCGAGCCTTGTGATGCCGCCCAAGCTCCATGCGCTTTTTGTGGCGCCAAGATATTTGGCCTTAGGCGGCCAATCGATTTCTTGGCCTTCAATTTTTAATTTTTTCGTCTGGTTTGTTGCAGTGGTGCCGAATATTATTGCCACTAACTTGGCCGCGTTAAATATTATTCGCTATCTTTTCATACAGTTACAAAATTGATCCAACTGCCTTTGTACGCGGGCTACAGCGTATTTGTAGTTTCTGTTACTTGCATAGAACATGGTTTCTTCCGCATTCAGGTCTACTTTTGTTTGCTGGGCTATCAGGAGAATCGTTAATATACACACTGTATAGAATAGGGGATAGGCTTGATCCCTGTGGGACGCCTGCTTCAATTATCTTGAGACTAGAGGTGTGTATTGCAACTTTGTCCCGAAAGTGGGGTTCGGTTAGAAAGGATTTGATTAGTAATGTGATATGAATGGGCACTCATATGATATGAATAGTAGTTTGTAAAGTAGACCTGTATGCCAAACTCGATCGAGCGCCTTTACAATATTCAGGAAAATCGCTGTAGTTTTTTTTCTGTTGTTTGTGTTTTGTGCGAGGACGTCCACTAGTCTAACTAGTTGAGTTGAGGTAGAGTGAACTTGCTCTTTCCTGGGATTGATATTTTTTTTTTATTGTGATGAGTATGAGTTTTTATAAAAATTTAGATAGTGAGGTAAGAATGGAGATCGGTTTATGATTTAATGGTATTTGGTGATGTTTGTGCGATTTAGGAATCATGATAACTGTGGCTGTTTTCCATGCTTTAGGAAAGAAGTTTTGTCGAAGGTAGGCAGTATAGATATTTGTGATGTGAACAGCTGATAATTTAGGTAGGTGCTTGATTGCTTTGTTTGTGATGTTGTTGATTCCAGGGGTTTTCACTGGCGGATGTTAGTTTATTAAATCTCAGACATTGGGGGAGAACTAGTCAGAAAAAGTAGGAGTGTTTGGGTCTGAAAGTGTAGTTATTGTATTTTGGACTCCTTTAAGAATTGGTCAAGGGTTGTTTTTAAATTGATTTTCCATGATCTCCGGGAATATTTCCGCTTTTGAAATGTCGTCGAAAATTTTGAAACTGCCTGCGATTTTTAGTGGGTTAATTGAGGAAGGTTTGTGAAGGAGGCGTTTACATGGTTTATAGTTTGATTTGTCTTTAAAGTTGAGAGATGAAGTGAAGTCGTCCCACAATTTTTGACAGGGATCCCTTAATACATTTTTTACGTAAATAATTTGAGCATAATATGGCCTTTTTTTATGGGTGGCGGGTGATTTTCCATTCTTTATGGAGCAATCTTTTGGTTTGAATTTCTAATATGATGTCGATTTGTATTTGGTTTGGGTAAGATCATTTATTTATTGTATATGAACAATTATCGAGTGCTGATTCGTTTGTTTTTGATGTGGTTAGTGATTTCTGAATAAAAATTATTCCAGTTTATACGTTTGCTGGGTATTTGAGTAGTGTAAGTTGCGGGCTGAGTGCTGATGTTTATTATTTGCGGGTTGTAGTCGGATGAGAGGTCGTTATGATTGGTGAAGAAGTATAATTACGATGGTAGTTTTATAAGATCTATGTCGAGATTGTCTGTTTAGTGTGAAGCAATGTATGGAGAGTGAGTCGGCGATATATATGAGCTTGATGATTCCACGTGACAAACGAGGGTCCTACCTGCTTAATTAGAACGGGGGCTATGCCAGTTAGATGTTTTGTGTTCAAATCCCCTGCGATATATTACACGCTATTCGTCTCATACTAGATAGCATATGAATTTTCGGCAACGCATTGTGACGGAACAGAACAGCACCATCATATATTGACGTATAATCGTTGAATACCTCCTTTTCAGCAATAACAACCGAAAAGAGTGTAGAACCAAAAACTACACATTATACGTTAAACGCAACACAAGTAAAATGGTACTTTTTATGACCACTAATAAATGGCGATATAAATAAATAGTTCTACTTCATAAGTAGGAAAACCGAAGTACACGGCAGGGACTGTCGACGAGAAGTGAGGACGGCTACAACGCCCCGGCGCGCAACGACCGTATTCAGACGACAGCCGCACAATAAGACCCGAAACTATGTCACCTACGCCGGAGATAAACGGTACCAGCCAATAAGAGCGGTGAATACCATAAATACCTACCCTGATAGAACCAAGGGGAAGATCGGAACAAGTGGGGTATCAATTGATGCGGGAGACCAGCTTTCTAAACATACCCCACATGATACTAAAAACCCAACACCTACAGAAGAAAGAAGGAATGTGTCCGGGACCAATCAGAAGCTAGATACCGAGGTCTTAACGGGTATAACGGGACAAATTTCTCAGAACAATCTACACATCCGTCACACACACACCCGTCCTGATAGCCGATCTGGAAACACGGTTGCCTTTCAAGATTGTTTTCAACGTACTACATCGAACAATCAAATCTACCTGCGAAGCGTGAGAACGAGTCGTCAATACGACGCTAAATTCAGTCAACGACCTTGACCACGACCACTTGACCAATATATCTAACACTGTTTACACAGCAGGCCTCTGGAAAAAGTAAGTATACATAGTATACATAGTAACATAGTATACATAGTTTTACAAACGACATCCCGGTATCACTGAAAACAAGAATAGCATTTTTTGCTGACGACACTCTTTTCTTCACTTCCGATAAAAGCACAAAAAATGTAAAAGTCTACATCCAACACCAACTCAATTTTGCTTCTCAGTGGGTCAAAAAGTAGCGTCTAGTTATAAACGCAACTAAAACAATAGCTGTAATATTTAACAGAAAAAAAACCTCCAACATGGTACAACTTTCATTAAACGGTCATAACATTTTCTGGTTCAAATTGGTGAAGTATCTAGGCGTCCGCTTCGACAGATCTCTTTCCTTTAACACCCACATTTAAAAAATAGCAACAAAGGCTACAAACATCCTCAGCATGCTCTATCCTATCCTGAAAAAGCACAGCCCAATACTGACCACAATCAAACTCTAAATTTATCAATTATACATCAGACCCGTCTTAGCTTACGCTGGCCCAGCATGGGAGCCCATAATATCCAAGTCAAACTGGCCCATCCAAAATATCACTCTCCATACAATATCAGGCCTTTTCTGGTACATAACAAAAAAAATACTAAGGCATTCATCAAGACTTTCCCCACTACAATAATTTATTTTAAAATCAGCAAAATTTCACTTTTACAAATCTTCTTTTTCTTCCGGTCACCATCTTCGAAACCTAGGCAATAACAGAAACAACACCTACCATCATACACAAACCCCGTCTCATAGATTGGACATCATAATCAATCATCCTCTTTAAATTATAAAAGTCAATCCACTTATAATAGGCAATGGCTTGAAATAAGTATTAGGCCGTGAGAAGTCCAAATAAGCAATGCAATGCAAATACGGAATAATCTCACAAAAATCTACAACGGATATCTTAACCAATTACTTCCCACTGTCCTGAAAAAAAACCTCGGTCGTAGCTATTCCTAAAGAAAGGATCCTACCAAACCAGGGATCTACGGCTCAATTGCCCTTCTGTCTTCTTTATCCGAAGTTTACGAACGGGTCATCATTCTAGACCATCAAAACCACTTAAATAACCATAACAGACTGGAGCAGTTCGCTTTTGGTCGATGTTATTCCAAAATATTACAATTAGTTAATCTAGTATACAAACTGAGCAAAAACTTCAACAACAGGAGACATACTGCAGCAATTTTCCTGGGCCGTAGAAAAGGCTTTCGATGGCGTATGGCATGAAGGCCTCATTCACAAAATGTCACTGCGAGAAATCCCCACTAATATCATACAACTTATAGATTCTTTCCTTACAAATCGTTCATTTTCAGTAAAAATCGAAGGCCAATATCGTCCCCAAGACGAATCCTAGCAGGCGTCCTGCAGGGATCTTGCCTCGCGCTGATTTTCTATCTAATCTTCACTAACGATATCCCTATATACGTGAGCTCAACAATCTCCCTATTTTCTAATGATACGATGTTTTACTCGTCAAAATGTATAACTAAAAACTTTGTTGAACTTTTTTTTTTTTGAGTACCTTCTTTCATATGTAGCAAGAAAATGTTCATCTTAGAGTTTTCTAATATTTTTTACTTAATAAAAAAATAAAAATTTATTGGAACAATAATCCGTAGTTAAGTTAGAGATCTCGTAATAAATTTGGTAGATATTGTTGTAGCAATATCTTACGTTGTTGTGGATCTTTCTCTAATACAAATCTGTGATTTTTACCTGCTAGCTTATACTTTTCTAGATGCTGACTATGTATTATACTACTATCGTTATACACATATTGTAAATTTATAAATCTGTGTCTTGGATATCGAATATATTGCACCAATAACATATCTAATGCTGGAAAATAATAGAGAATTAATTATTTTTCCGAAGGTTGGAAAAATAGTGGGAAATCAAATATACCGGAAATAATTGCATTTTATTTACCACACGAAATGTTTTTTTTAATATACTCATAGAGTTATTAGTTTTTACAACGATATGGTCAATTTTGTCAGAAATAAAGTTAGTTTAAATAACATTAACAAAATTAACTAGTAGAACTTACGTGTGGTAATAGGACCACCTAAAAATATACAAATAACAATATTATTAATATTAAGTATATGTTTACTCCTAATCTAAAGAAGAATTCAATCACTATCACTAAATGTGAGACTATATTGTTAAAGATCAGAATAATGTTTTATTTATGAAAAGTACTTCAATAATAATTTACCCTTTTATTTTTATTCTAAATAAAAAGGCTTATTTTATTCATTGGGGTAAAATGAGGGTTATACCTTGACAAGTTCTTTATTACCAAGAAGTGTAACGAACGAACATTTAGCAATCTATAAATCTATATATCTATGAAATTTCATACCCCAACTATACCTTCATAACTTTAGATAAATATGGAACTTTAGAAAAGCTTACTGGAAAATGTTAATCACTCAATACATACTTATAATTGCAAATTTTTACAATAATTTACCTACTATAAATGGTTTATTGGCCTCATTGTAGCAACAGTTAAGAAATACATACTGTGAGTTTTTTATAAAGAGTATTTGCCGTACTGGACTAAGAATCCATTTGAATTTTTAATAAACTATATTGTTCGATCGATTCTGAAAAATCTTAGATACTGCTACAGATTCCAAGTTTATAATTTAAAGTCAGTTGGAAAAACTCTTTTATGAATTTTGATTTTTAAACTCTGGATGAAATGTGTGTTTCTCATTTATAAAAATAAGAACTTAAATCTATTAATTTAATAAAAAATATTACTAAAAAATATCTATTCTCAATTACTTCTTAAATTGTAAAAGCCAGATGAAGTCTTCAGTAAACAAGTAGAGTTCTACGTCTATATATCTAAAAGGAACGCATAGTAAAGAAGTTTATTCTTACAAAAACATGTAAAACGAGAAGAAATTTTATTAATTTTTTTTTTTTTTCGTTATTTTACAATATAGGGAATAGTAAAACTTTAATATATTTCTAAAAAACAAAAAACTTGTAATAATATTTGAAAACTTGAATAAATTATAAAATTTAAATCGACCCACTGGATGTATTATAAAATTGTTTTTAATTTTTAAAAATTGCTTTATGGTTCAGGGAACACCTATAGAAAATATTAAGTGTTTATTTGAAATTTTGATTGGTGAATAACACTAACCTTAATATTAATGTTTAACTTAATAATGTATATTTTATTTTATCTACTCCAATATACTTAAGAGTATGTGATACTTGTATTTATTGTCTCTGTCTAATCAACTGTTAATATATGAAATTTACGTTCAGAATTTGTAACAAAATTTTGTTATTTTTAATATTAGAGTAAATTGATCAAATATCAAATTTATAGACCAAATTATTATCTGTGCTGTAGCATCGTCTTTTTTTTTAAAAGAAAAATATACCTTTTTAATTAATGTGTTTTGAAATAGTTGTATTTCATTACAAAATAAAAATTCGAAAAAATACGACGTTACAACACAGATAATGATTTCACCTATAAATTTAATGATAATTTAATTTACTCTAATATTAGAAATTACAAAGTTGTAATACAAAATCTGAACTTTAATTTCATATATTAACAGTTGGTTAGACGGAGATAACAAATACGGTTTTTGTTATATACCCTACCAATTACATACTAAGATATTATGTATTGGAATAACATTTCAAAAATTGTAATCGTGACAAGACAAAGTTCAGCCCATATGGATGGGTTCTATACCGAGACGTTATACACCCTACAGAATTATACACTTACATAAATCATTATTAATCAATAAGCCCCATATAATTGTTTGAGGTGAGAAATAGAGTAAATTTGGCATCCGTATATGCATTTAAAGCGGTTACAAAACATAGTGTTGGCCCGTATAGAGACGAGGGAGTGTAGGCCAAACAGAAAACGAACAGACCACATGTTTATACTAGGATTGGACAAAAATATGAATATAATTATTGAGTCTATCATCAGCAAGTTCTAATGGATAGAGAGTATACAATTGTTCAGGCTGAACTAAGACAATACTTCACATAGGTGGCCTTCTCTATTTTTTTACGTATAACAGGACTGTGTCGATTTTTACAAGTCTTTTAATTTTTAATGAATTTCCGAATTCTGAATTCTTTTTGTACTTAGAATAATTTTATTATTTTAAGTTTTAGATCTACTGCGATCATTTAGTTAATATTGTGTGTACAAACAATAAAACATTATAATTATTTGCCGGAAAACTTTGTAGTTTTAATTATTTATTTAAATAATCCTACTTCTGTCTTCAAAACGAAATTTGTGGTTCAGTGTTTTCAAATGTTCAAGGACACGAACGTAACATTATCACGTCCTCTTTATAGCAAGCATGTAAAGAAGAATACTCAACCAATAAAAATAAATTTCTTAGTATAACCTAAATGTTCAATTCAAGGAAACATACCCGGTGAACAGTGGTTGAACCAAATACATTACAATTTTGTAATAGATACACTTGGCAGGAAGAATGATGAGCATAGAACCAGTATCACTATTATAGCTTGCTGAATGAAATTCCCTTGACTACAATCGTCATTCAATAAAATGGGAGAATCTACAATAAATTTGAACTAGTCATGAGTAATATGGGAATATTATGTAGAAGTTGAGTTCTCAATAAATTTGAAAAGCAATTATATCTATCTATATAAAACCATCTTATATATTATAAAGAAAAATTATAAAATATTTATGGGAAATTCCTTAAAAATAATTTACCTGGAGGCAGTTGCTCATATGTTGTACCTAAAATGTAATATAAATTTTAAAATAATGTTATATAATAATTTATTTACAAATTAAATATTACATTTTGTGTTTATATATTGTAACTAGCTGAATTAATCGCCTTCGCCCAAGAATAGTTTTACCTGGTATGAGAGGGGTTAACATTATTATTTTGATTTAAAACCTTTAAAATTTTTACAAATTGGTTTTATGGTACAATTATAGTGATGTTAGGTGGTAGTTATATGAACTAACATCGCCGAATTAAAAATTTCCTTTAATATTTTTATTTTGTAGGTTTGACTTTTCAATTTGCTCGGATTTCACAAAATCATTTATATTTACATTGCTTAGTTAGTTGGCGTAGTTAGGTGACCTCTTAGTTGACGTTGACAACAATTTCTCTCCAAAACTCACGGTTTTCTGTCAATCGAATGGTTTCATCTAAGGTATAGTTAGAGATGGTCTTAGATCTGGTCTATCGAACACATTAGTATTCTTCCACGACTTCTTTTCCCTTCTATTTTTTCTTCGATCATCAGTTTCTCCAAGCTCCATCCATTCCTTCTTATGATATGATCAAAGAACCTTGGAATCCTCTGCTTACACGTCTCTGCTAGTTTTGTTTCCACATTTAGCATAGTCAAAATTGATTTAGCCAATTGATTGAGCTAGTACTTCTTTCTGTCAAAGAGATTTTCAATATTCGTCGGTAGGCCCACATATCAAAGGCATTTATGCACTTTATATCTTCAAATTTGAGTGTCCATATTTCAGATTCATATAGCATGGCTGAGAAGGTGAGTATCTTAAGCAACTGCAATGGGCCAAAGCCTTACGTCAATAAAATATTATACACTGAATTTTTATGCTACAGATATTTTTCAAGTAGTTTAAACATTGTCTATTTATTCAACCACTCATATTTTATACATTTTTTTTTATATATTTATTCATCTTGAACTAAATGCCAAGACGGAAGTATACAAAATATTACAGCTATCTTAGTACATTATGAATGTAAGTAAACTGAAATAAAAATAACAAGAATTGAATTCACATATTATGATAATGAGATTATGATGAAGTTGGGTATGGAATGAAATGGATGTGGGAAAATCTATTAAGAAAAAATATTTAGTTTTATAGTTAAAAATTAGTATTAGAAACACAAAACATCTCGTGTAAAGGATGATTGTGTTCATGAGAACAGTTTTGAGTGGGTATAGGAAAAAAGAGGAATTTCGGGTAGTGTAAGAGGGAACTCTAAAATTTATATTAGAGATAATTTCTGGAGCGTCCATAGAATTGGAAAGAAGAGATTTGAAAAATGTTGATCAGCTATCATCCGGCATGATGAAAGGTTGTCAATATGTATGAGATCTCTAATAGGAGTATAGTTAATGTTAATAAATAGGGTCTTTAATTTAATATACTATGATATATATTAGATGTTACATAAGAAAAAAATATTAAAATAGAATCATTAAAAAAAAAAATATTTTGAAAAATACTTAAAATTTTAATAGTAAATTTAATATTATTTTTTTTTAAAGTACTGGCATTTTAATACAAATTAGCATACATCATACGTTAAAAATTATCACAGCATTGTGTATGTTACGTATAACAAATTGTTATTCATAAACCAAAAATAATAAATAAATTGTTTCAACCTTTCTCTTTTATTAGACGAATACAATTATGGGTAATAGATTATAAAAAAGTCTAAAAAAGTCTTGTCTAACATCTGTATAAAGTCAGCTTATGAGTCAAGGCAAATAATCTTTGCGACTAGAGTGTAGTCATGAGGGGGACATTGAATGCCAAAAATAAAATTTAAAAATTAAACTACATTTAATTTAAAGTATATATTTTCATTTTAAATTAGGTATTTTATTATTTATACAAATATTAAAGGTTATCAATATTTTCAAAATATGATAAAAAAAACAATATAAAGAAAATAAAATATTATAACTATCATTCTTTGCTTATTTTGTATATTATACACAATATAACTTATTCATATTAATTATACCCATTCATAGTTTTTTATTACCTATTTTTTTTAAATACCAATGAGGGACATGTATAAAATTCCCGTCTGGTGATTGTATAGTTGAGTGACCGTATTTTGAAAATTAAATACGGGATAAAAATAAAAAAAGGTCATTCGTTAATTCCACTACCAATTTTTTTAAAAAAAATTTTAGATACCGAAAAACGAGACTCCATTTCCAAAAACGGAACGAAAAGTGTTTCATTTACAGTTTGTCGGAAAAACGAGACGCAATCCACAATATTGGGACTATGCCCCAAAATAAGAGACGTTTGGTCACCCTAGTGTATAGATAGTTTTTGACGCATTTTGGGAATGATGGACAAGTTAATAGAAAAAAATATTTAAGTTTAAACCAATAATTATTTTAATAATTCAGGATTAAGTTAAGTTATTATTTTTTTATACGCGTCAATATAATATTCGAGATAGGTATACAAGTATAATTTAGTAAGCAACCATCTATTATTTTTTTGCAAATACTGTTATTTTTTAACTTTAAGCATTTTAAAACTTTTAATATCATTAACATAATATTATTAAAAATACTACAATGCGTTTATAGTAATTATAATTATAATTAACAACAAATAGATTGATAAAAATATTAATTAGTAGATACCTAACCCTTCTTCAAAGTTCTAACAAATGGCGATTGCCTTTTGCAAATTAGTTTCTACCTAAATATTATTTATTGGTGGAAATTCTAATATGTTCCTCAATTTACATTACGTGTAGATTATTATATAATGTATAAATATTTTGATTTTATTTATATTTTTGGGAAATAAGTAATTCTTATAATATAATGAATATTATAAACGGAAAACGACAAAAATAACTTTATTTTTATTCGACCATTTTGGCTATAAACACAAAATAAAATAAAAATGTTCAAAATTAAATGAACTGAGTTTTAATTAAAAATAATTAGTCATTTAAAAGTTAATATAGCCAAATATAAGTTGCATTAATATAAACCAAATATAAAAAGTTAAGTTAAAAGTTCAAATTATTCTAACTTTTAATTTAATTAAAAATTAATGATTGTCATTGAAAATCATTATTTTTGAACTGTTTACATATGAACATTTTTTTTTTCATATAACTTATCAAAGAAAGAAAGAACAACATTTTTATTTTAATATTTTTAGAGTGAAAATATATTAAAAATACATCTTGAAGAACACATTGTTCGAGCATACGGATTTCACAATATTGTTATTATTGTGGTATAAAGTTATCGGGACATTTTAATTACACAACGCGAAAACGGCAAAATAATAATTATGTGTACCTATCATAAAAATAGTCGGGCGATAATTTTGAACCAGTGTGTGCGTATGAGTCGTTTTTATGCACGTGCGATTTAGGTACCTACGTGGGTGGACCTACGACTTGTCGGAAATTCGTGTATTTTTTATTGTGATAGATATTTGTTCGAAAGGATTTGCCTTTTTATCGTAGTTAATTAAATCGTATGCGGATATATCCTAAATTACAATCAAAAATAATATTTTTGACGTGATACCACGCCGCGATAATTCGCGTCGAAATACCGTCGATTTTGAATTAGTGGTCTAATATACGAAGCCATTTCGTTGGGCATTGGGACGATCGCCAAATTCATGCCATCGTGATTAGCCATTTCGTTGGATATCAGGTGCACCGACGATTGTGTATTAAAATAAATAATTGTACTAGTTTATAAAAAAATTATTGTTACCATATACAATCGTAGCTATTAAGGTTTGGCCGGCCTATAGTAATATTGTTAACCTAATTTGTAAGCGTAATATAATCTTTGATATTTAAAATAAGAGTACACTGGTCCGTGTCGTTCCTTCCCGATAGAGGCATATTAATTAAATAAAAACCAAAAGAAAATATAATATCGGTGGACTATTTTCGACCTAAAGTGATTTTCGACTGTTCGCCGAAACACAGATTACTGGAGAATTAAACAGTATTTGAGCAGACTTGTAAAGTATTTGAGTAAATATATTTAAATACTTTTAGTATTTGGAATACTTTTTAAATAAATTTTAATTAAAGTGTTTTCAAAGTACTTGAAATACTATCCCATTGGTATTTTTACTAGAATCACAAATACTTTTATTTAAATACTTGTGAACACAATTTCTTACAATAAATTTTAATTTTAATAAATTTCATTCAATCAAAATTATTATTTAAGTATCTTTCTGTAGTGTAATTTTAAATTTACTTTATCATTTAAATTTAATATTATTTTACAATGTGATGAATTGATAAACGGAATTAAGGGGATTTATGTACAACATGCGAGTAATAGGTAATAGAACACCATATTTAATCTATGGTATAATTTTAATAAAGTCGATAAAAATCGTAACCGCTGCGCGTGGATGATAATAATCACATGTCTGAAATATGTCTTAAAATAATAATTGTAATATCATCGAAAACACAAAGAAAACTCAATTAACACGTATTTGTTTCGTCTTATAATAATTGTATTATTAGGTAGGTATATTATATTATAGAAGAATATTTAATAATAAATGTAATTAATTAGGTAGGTATAGTAAATAACACTATGTTTAACACGGTTTCGGTAATATATGAAAAATGTTGGTAAAAATAATTATTTATTTTCAAAATATTTAAAAACTACAATTTAAATTTTTGTAATAATTTTAATATTTATTATATTATTACATCAAATAATTGAAAATTTATAGTTGAGTGATTTTAAGACCTATAAAATAATATAATTTAAATAATACGATTGTTTTAAAAATAAATTTAAAGTCGTATAAAAGTATTAGTATTTAAATACATACCAAGTATTTGTGTTTGTTCTTAAATACTTTTTAAAAAAAAGTATTTGAATTACGTCTCAAATAATTTTTATATCAATGTATTTGTATCTGTATTTAAATACAATTTTAAAAGTATTTTTTACAAGTCTGCATTTGAGCATTCTATTTTATTCAAATTTTCTCTATTATCAAAAATCATAATAAATGCTTATTTAATTGTATAATATAATTAGTGGAAAATAATTATATAATTATATAGGTAATACATTTGAAGTATATTTATAAAAATGTACTTACTATTATTTATATCAGTATCAAAGCGATCTTCGTGTAAGTCAACTGTTTATAATAATATTTTGAGTTCTGTGTTAATATTTAATTTATGAACTATATCGTCTTTAAATTAATTGATATAAAAACATACAATTTACTTACGTATACATAACGATTTAAATACTGTAGATACATATTAAATTAAAAATTCCATAATACTACTATTTGTATGTATATTACATGAATAATTAATTTTAATTGAATGGACTTTCATAATATTATGTATTATCTAAAAATATATATTTTTTTTAAATATGAATTTTTAAATTACCTATATACTTATAATAATCCTAATCCATTTATTAAATTTTTTTATATATATATATATCTAAGTAAGTATATTTAGCCCATGCCACAAAATTGATTTTTTTTTTTTTTTTTTTTTGATTGCCCTAAGTGGTATTCATAAAGGGTCTTGATAGTATAATAAAATAGATTTTTTTTAGATACATATAGCATTTAAATTTATTACATCGTGTTTACTCTATACCCTAAATTATGTGCCAACGTGGCTATAACGATAGAATTTCTTATAATCTTGACTATATCTAAAACTATATTAATATACATATATATACATAATTCGACTTTTTATGAGTACAAATTCTTCTCTCTTATTGTTTTATTTTCTCATCAGTATAGTGCGTTATGATCTGTATACATCATTCTATCACTAAATTTTTGCTCTTTCTAATAGTGTGTTTCTTTTATCCGTCTTCTACTTTTGGGACGAGGGTTTTCTTTGGCGTTGAGTTTTTTTTATCTGTTTGACTAATATCATAGAAAAATACAGAAGCGATACTTAAAGTAATAAGAAATTGTTGTGTACTAATCACTTGATATATCAAGTTATATTCAAAATCCTTGTGCACCATCTATTCAGTACATGAAATATCAAAGTTTCGTTATCATGACCCAAAATAATCTTTATCATATTAATTTATTTGGTATCAAATATTTTTGGTACCTAAGAGACTTACGATGAAAAAATAATCTTATATGACACTTTAGAATTTATTTCTAGATCACAGAATATTTTTGGATGAATACATAAGAATAGGGAACACTAACGTATGCCTGCTAATACCTTGAGTACTATATCTTATTTCTTTATGTTGTGATAAATTGTTTAGCATCCTGTTACTAAATTTAGCATATACTGTATTGCGTTCGACTATCAATCATTTCTTCGTGTAATTATATATTGAGTTACCTGTTTTTGTACCGTATAATAATGTAGTTATCAACACTTTTTATTTCTTTACAACCCTCCCCTATGAACACTAGATCTGGTTCTTCAAGTCCTGCCAAGAATCCATAGATTTTCTTTCAGCGTACTTAGATGGAATCACAATCTACTTAATTTTATGAAGATTATAGTTGGATATCTATGTTAGTAAGTCATCAATAGTTTGAAAAAGGTGTGTGCAAATTTACGTAGTGACCATTCATTTTTAAAAGATAGAGTATTAACTCCTTTAATTGCTGCTGTTTCTCATCTTATACAAGAATTTACAATGCAATAACTATGCTGTTTTCTACACCCACGACATTTAAGAATCTTGTTCACTTGAATTAATTACTATGATCTCGGACAATAAGAATAGCTCAATAACTAGAATATTAACAACCTTAATTGCATAAACAGTATATTCAAAGTGGTTAATCTTGATAGTATGTCTTTCAGGTCCCTCAAAATATTTGACCATTAAAAATAGCTAATTGTATAATAAAAATGCAAATGATATTATCTTAGTTTTTAATTCAACAAGGAAAAATAACTTGTTGCTATGCTTAATTTCAAACTAGTACGATATAAAAATAATATAGAATGGGAACTATAACGGATCACCTGTCATGCTTGATGCCAAAGCAAAATATGACATTTGATTTGACCGTCTTCTACCTAAACGATATCCTTACTATGTTTATAGTAAGGACAAAAAACTGGTCACGTCTCACTTAATAACGTCTATCAACTTAACGTATTCAGTGTGGACTGATTCATTCGGATCCTACCAAAAATGTTACAAACTTCAAAACAAGTCTGTTATTTATATTTATAAATATAATTAATAAATACAACTTATAATTGTATCATGTAAATCTGATTTTAATTTTATTTTTAGTGTTATAACTGAGACGTGGCTTCACAGATCGTAGGCGATCACGTGATAGACGGTTTTTCGCCAGTTTTTTGACGGGCTTTATAGATTCTTCATCTTTAGCTGGCATTTGTTTCAGGGTTCCCACATACAAAACTAGGAATACTGCTCATTTTTATCTTCTTATATTATCAACTTACTATGTCGTAAATTCCCCTGTTATTTATCGTTTACTTATCATCAATATCTGATTTTAAGTTTATTAAGATTGTTATAAGTAGTAACTATTTATTTATGTATAATTATATAATTATACATAATATAATTATATAATTTATGTATTTATGTAGTATATTTCAAATATATTAAAATATGTATTTATATGTCTTAAATGTTTTATTATATTATTATATTGTGACTTCTGTGTTATATACTATGTATTTGTTATATGTTCTTACGCATATATAGGTATGTGAATGAGCCTGTAAAAATATATAAATATAAATATAAATAAATAAATATTTAATATTAATGTAACGTAACGCATTTAAGCCTCAATTTGTTTGCATACGAATGATTCGCACACATTTTTCGTATGTTATTGAAGAATACGAGATAATATATGTTGACGAGCAAAGCTAGCGAATTGTTCGTGTAAGAATTATTACGCATACGTTTGGTCGTCCGTTTTTGAAATAGACTCCCAGAATGGTGAATATGCTATCAAATACCGTATCGAACAGGTCGACAATAACAATGGTGTGTGGTACGGGTATCTCGGGAAATATATACCCACCAAATGTATACATCCCGGGGAGTATTAATCGCCTAGTTAATAATTGCCCAGCTTAACAGGTTATTTATACCCCCCTAGTAAATTTATACTGGGTGGTAAAAGTTGCCCGGTATGTATTCATTTATTATTTATTTATTTATTTATAATCTTACTTAGGAAAATGAATAATTCAATTAAATATAGTTATAATAATAAATAAATAAAATTATTAAATTATGATGTCAAGCATCAATGCTCAATAAAATAAATTATTATGATTATCTAAATTATATAGATATTAATTATATAATTTAATATGTGTATAAATATTTATATAGTGTAATTTTGGAATTATCATAACACATTTAGTTTTTGTTAGTAAATTCTCCCCCTACCCCCACTTCGTGGTTTTGGTTTTGCTATTAATATTACATTCGATTTTATAGATATAATATAATATATGTATATACCATATATATATATATATATATATATATATATATATATATACATATATATAACCATAAGTATATAATATATATATATATTTTATACTTATATATTTATATTTATTGGTATCTTAGTTAATACTTATATATTTTACAGTTTTATTTAGCGTTAATACTTGAAATCACATTATTATAATTTTATTTATATTTAGTATTTTTTCATTTTTCTAAGTAAGATTATAAATAAATAAATATTACATTAATAGAAACCGAGAGTTTTTTTTTTTAATTCACCCCTGGATATATACATTTGATTGGTATACATTGCCCCCGTCACCCCACACCATCTTTGTCGTCAACCGGTTCGATACGGTACCTATTTGATTCAATATTCACCATCCTGGTAGTCTATTTTTAAAACGGACGATCAAACGTATGCGTAATAATTCGTACTCGAACAATTCGTTATCATTAGTCGTAAACATCTATTATCTCGTATTCTACATTATAGCATACAAAAAATGTGTACGAAATATTATTATGTGAACAAATCATACATAAAAAATAGTAGAAAAGTAGTACTTAAATCATACTGTACATTTCATATTTTATCACGACTTTGGTGTTATATTTTATTGTTTTGTGTGTTATCAGATAGTATACAGGCGTAATAGTGAAGTATAGTATAACACTCATTTTCATTTTAATTTGCAAAATTGTAAATTCTTTTTATGTAATTGTCGTCATTTTATTTTTTTTTCAATATGGATTCAAAAAGAAAGATAAAACCAAACCCAATCGATAGACAAAAAGAGTTGCTAGTCGACTTAATGGTATTAAATTCTGAACTTGGATTAAGGAAAAACACCAATAGGTCAACGGTAAATCAACGACAAACGTTTTTAGTTTTATCGGCATTTAGATTTTTAAAAACGCAAAATTAAAAAATAATTATGTAATATATCATTTACCACCAAAATTGGCAGTTATACCTATGTTTTATGTTAAGCCCATAAACAGGGGCGTGATTTCGAAGAAGATTAAAGTGTCATATCTTTCCATTGTATTTTATTCGTGGTCAAATTTACATTTAACATTTTGTTTTTTGATAGCGATTTCTCAATTTTTGGAAAAATATCCGTCTCTATTTGTATATACTGAGCACGCCACTGCTATACAGTCTTTACATATATTGATGAAATACAAATATTATGTTTATTCGATTTATAATTATATGTACTAAATAAAAATAGTTTATTATTTTATTATTATAAAATAGCTGTATTATGACAAAAATAAAAAATGTAATTAAATCGAAAATTATAAAAGTTTAAACCGTACTTCCAATACTGAGTTCTCACACACAAAGTAAAATATAAGTATGATAGGTTCTTTAAATAGAAAAATAAGTTATTCAATTAAATAAATTTCAATAGTAATTTGGGTTGTATAAAATCGACAGGGATGATTTCTACATCTTCGTACTCTGTCAATTCTAATTCCCGTAAAGCCATAAGTTGTTAGAATACTTCAAAGCCAACATTTTATTAGGTGTACACTATCTATATATTTGTATATATACATATTCACATTTAAAAATTTTAAGAAACTATGAGTATAATTAGATGTGTATTTATATATAAAAAGTGGGTTTATTGATAATAAAATGTATGTACACATTTTTCAAATGGTACGAGTCGTATACAGCTAAACGTAAGAAAATTACGAATATTTACGTCAAAGTAATATCATTAATTATATATAGTAATATATAATCAATGGTAAAAATTGATAACAATTCAAGAATTTCGGTTTTTAATATTTTTAATATAATATGTAAAAATAGCAGATTACGTAGGTTTTGGTCGTATACGTTCCTCACGTTACTTTTGAAAATAGTCCCCCTGAACCGTACAAACTCAGCAACAATATTTAATAATATATTATTTTATATGTTTATACTTTTTTTCGGAAATGCTGGCCTAGTAATACTGTAATGCTAGTAATACTAGTAGTATATGCTACATATTATGTATTTGTTATATGTACTTACTCAAATATGGATATATGAAAATGTCTGTAAAATGTATATAAATAAATAAATATCTGATATTAAATTTAATTGACATATAACGTAACGTATTTAGACTCAATCCGAAAAATCGCGCACTTGTATGTATTTATCGGCACCTCGCATCGTCAATGTTGTGTTTGAAAGCACAATATCGATCTTAATTCCAAATAAATCGGGATAGAAATTATAACAGGCATAACCTGCTTTGATATTTTTTATTATATGAAACTGTGGTATATATAGAAATTGCTTTATTATTACTCAATAATTAATAAATAAATATAATCAGATGGTGATTGTATATTAATTATCATCATGATTCATCATGAAATGCGTTTTCTTTAAATAATATTATCATAAAAAATAATTTATTAATAAAGCATAATTTTATTATAAATTCGATGCTTAAGTACCACTGACTTCTAATGTAAACTATTCTTAAAAAAATGATGTCCGTTAACGGTCACTTTAAAAGTAATTTCCATATGTATAATTACATATGCTACTAACACATATATACTCTATTCAAAATGAGATCAATAGTCGGCGGTTAACTTGTACGCAAAGGCGTGGTTTCATTCCATGCATTCTTCTCGCACCCCACCATTTACGGGATCTTCGTATCATTATAGTATTGACAACTAATTTAAATACATAATTTAAAATGCAGTGTACCTACTCAGTGACCGACACGCGGTGCGATCTAGCGTATTATTTCGTACGTCAGTGTCCGTACCGTGGTCGACTTGGTGAGAGAACCGGTTGATGTTAATGATAAAAGCCGTCGAAAACACGTCATCGCCGACTACTGATATCATTTTGAATAGAGTATAAAATATAATATTGTATGTATTATAAAATCACTTACCATCAACCGCTAAAGCTAGATTACCAGCATCAACATTTTTATAGTTTTAATATATATTTATATACGTTATATCAGGGGTCACCAACTAATTTTTATGGAGGTCCGTTTTGAAACTTACCAAACATTCCGCGGTCCCAAACAGTTTAATGACTTTTAAACACGTTAATAAACACATTTTTTTTTAAAAATTTGTATTTGTATTAATTTAATGATTTATTATAATGGTAATTGAAAAAAAAGACAATAATACAAGAAAACATTTCATTTTTAATGTGAAAAATTGCATTTTTTAGTTCTTACAAGCTCCTTAATGTTTGGTGTGAAGTTGGTGCAACTGATTTGCATTAACTCGTTAAGAT